>JBAMCK010000755.1:600000-818713 GCA_037075185.1 Drosophila pseudotalamancana | reverse complement strand
TATTGCTCTTGTTACCTTGAGTGCGCCGTGTTGTTTTAACAGCTTGCGCTGGGTTGAGGAGGTTCATTCAATCGCTTAGTATGCGTGTGCATATGTATTTAGTAAGCACGTAGCCATATACAAACTGATCGTTTAATAATATATCCACACAAAAACATGAGTGTCTGTTGGGTTCACGAAAAAAATACATTTTAATTTTGTTTGCAATATGGCTACTGTAGCAACGGCAACACTTGTGTGAGTGTGTGTCTGAATATTTGTATATGTTGTATGTGTGCGCGACTCGCACATTTCCATCACATAGTCTATTGCACTACTACAAACATACACGGCAGCCATTAGTACCATTTGGCGGTACAAAAAAGCTAACTACGCCCATGAACCGAACATCGGCCAAGTCCGTGCCGATCTGTACATTTATTCACATTTGTTGTTTTGTTTTATGTACATATGTATACAAGTATTTGTTGTCTTATTGCGTTTTGCATAAATTCACGACTACGTTATTGTCGCGTTTATTTATAGTTTTCTCAATTTGTTTGTTTGTACACGATCCAAACAGGTGACGCCGCGAACCAATAAACCATTAAATATATTATGCTGATATACATATACACATACGACACAGTAATTTCTTGATACTGCTTATCAAATATATGTATGTATGTACGTGTTATATACCCCACTTGTTTATAAACAAATGCCGTTGGTTTGCTTGTTAATGTATGTGTGCTAGCTCTTCTTCACATTTTGTCTTCTCTTTTCGACTTGTGTTTTAAGCTTAGTCATTCTGTCTTTCGAAATATTTTATGCGACATGGCGGCCACAAAGTGCAAAAATAAGGCATAGCCAAAAAAAAAAAAAAACAAAGTTGCCCAAAAAGAAAACAGAAAATTTTTCGTTTACTTGTTGCATATTTATATAAACAATTGATAGGTTCACATGCATTTGCGTATATACATTTATTATATAGTATTGCTATTTTGTGTTTTGTTTATCTTAATGGAACGATTGTTAATGGTGTCAAACCGGTTTCTAAAAGAACGACGCAACTAACAGCTTTTTGCCGGCTCTAAACAAGCATCACACGGTCAACACGCACACTCACATACATAAACTCAAAGCTTACGTACTTATATACGAATAAATAAATACGTAATAAATACATATGTATAAGATATTTATGGAATCTAAAAATGGTTTAATTACCATTTGTTTATGTTTTTTGGGAATATATGAAGATACAAATATATACATATGTATGTAGGATGACAGAGGGTTCTATCATAATAAATTTATTATTATTATTTTTGCGGCTTTTTATGTTAGAGTTAAGATCAAGCAAATCAAATCATCAAGAAAACTTGACAAATCTTAGATCTTAGTCTTTCTTATTTTGAAATGTTCTAATAAATGATTCTTTTCCAGCACTAAAATGTTGTTAAAAGTACCATCTGTTGACTGGACGGATCAAATAGTTTACGTGGTAGACGACGACGAATCACTGTCTGACTTTGACGATGAGCCAGATTTCTCAGAATATATGTGGATGGAGAACGAGGAGGAATTCGACAAGAACGTAGGTTTTTAAAATGCGAAAAAAAAAAAACACATAAACCATATTTTTGTTTATAATTCTCGTCTATTTATAGGAATTGCAACGTCTGGAGGAGGAAGAAATTATGCAAGAATGTTTTGAGGCCATGATCGAGGATGAGCTTGAGGAACAAATCAATGAATGGGAAAAAGCCAAGTGAGTGAAATGATATTAAATGCACGGATTATTTAATTAATGTTTTATGATCGTGTTCGCTTTCATCTTAGAACGGAAGAACAAAATACAGCCCTATCTGCGCTACCAAAGAGTCAGTGTAATGTGGAGAAATCTGTACTAAATCCAATGGCTGACGAATTCGTCCCACTCTGCCATCAAATGGATTTTATAGCCTCGTAAGCCCGGCCCCAATAGTCTGAACTATATAACCTCACAGAGCAGCGCTTTCAGATGCGTGTCTGAAACGTAACAAACCGCGGATATTCCATCATCCCATGCAATAACTCGATAAACGTTTATATATGATATTCACCTCCCATGTCTTACCAAAAAAAAATCAAGCCATTTTCCAAACAGGCAACTATGTCAAAAAGTTAAAAAAAAAAATATACTAAATTGAAGAAATCTACGCGCACATACACACACACGTTATCATATGTATATTAACCAACTCAACCGAAATGCAAACGAATACCATAAACAAAAAAAATATATATATATACTAAAAATCAACACAAAAAAGAACGGAAAAAAATGATATACATAGAAAATTTAAAAATTAAGTAAAGCCCGTTACATCAAAACTAATTGTACGATCATCAAATTTCGCGTTTAAAGAGAAAATATGTATTTGCTGTCTTGAGCCAATTATCGACGACCGCGCATCCGCTAGGGAAGAAACTTTCATATAAATGTACAAACAAATGACTTTTTTACACACGACTAACTGTGAATTGCAACTTCTATTTAGAAACCTATATATATATATATAGATATATAAATTTCCAGCAAAAGCAAATGTAACAATTACAAGACTCAATTGTATTTGATAACCAACCGAGTAGCTGTCACTTCGATTAATTGAAATTCAATTCAAAGACTTTAATTGTAATTAATTTAATGCAAAAGCCCACAACCTAAACTCGCTTTAAGTTTAATTGTTTTTATATTTTATTTTTGGCCAATGTAATTTTTTTGTCTCATTGAGTAATTGTTAACTCGTTGTACGTTCTGTCTATGTTACAAAAATAGCGACTTTACCTCCTTTTGACTCGCAACAAATAATTTACAGTTGTAAATAAGTAACTAAACGTAAAAAGAAAACAGTGCTAATTGATATATGTACTAATATTAAATGAATTCTTTTACAGAGTACATATGCTTATGTACACTGCATGTGTATATCTAGTATTAATCAAATGCGCTGCAATACCATTTTTTTTCATAAAAGCTTAGGCCTTAAATTAATTGTCAATTTGCTCTAATGCAAATGTATATGAAAAACACAAATTTTATTTAATTTACTTCTGTTTTCGGATGTAGAATAAAATTATAGTTATTTGGTTAGATATAGTTATTTAAGACAGCATTAAAAAGATCTTACTTACGTTATGTGTGATATAAAGATAAAAAACGAATCAAAAAAAAATATAAAAACTATTTTTAAAATCCCAATAAAAAAGAAGTATTATAGCATAATCATGTTTATTTTTATTACCAAATGGTGTTATTCGGAAAAAACATCAATAGCGAATATCTACTTTTTTAAATATATTTGCTCTAAATGTTTCTTGAACATATGCATATAACATTTTGCTTTAATGAATAAGGGGACTTTCAGCTAATAAGAATCTTGAAAATAGAATAAGAACGTTTATAAATAAGGGGAAATTTAGCTAATACGAATCTCAAGAGTAAAACCTGTATTTAAAATTGACAATGCTCACAGTGTGGCAACGCTTAAAGAAAACGCCAACGATATAATACGATTAATATCGACAAGTAGTCGATAAATCGTTGCTGATAGCAAACATGGCGTCGTCGCCAATTTTTGGTTAATTTTGTTATTATTAAAGTGAATGCATAAAGTTTTGCAATAAATTGTGTGAAATGTGAAAAATGTTAAGTGCTATCAACCAGCGTGCATTGTAGCAACAAGCAGCAGATCAAAGCAGGTTTAAGAGATGGCTGCGGCCGCTCCATCAGTGACAGCTGCAAACACAACAACAGCGACAACAACACCTGCAAATGCACCTGCAATCACGTCAAGCGCCAGCGCGGCGCAGTTCCGTGAAATACATAAGAATACGTGGTTGAAAAGACTGACAGCCGATGGCAAAAAATTAACCGTGGGCCCCAAGGTAGGTATTTAATCAGTTAATTTCAGTTTACATTGAGTATCGAGGAATTATCGTTGACTTGCAGAAATCGGAATGCAGCTGGGTGGTATTTTGCGTACACGACGACACCGAAGCTCTGCTGGAGGGCTATGCGGAACCACGGCAGGCGGCCGCTCATATGCCCGAATGGGCCGTATCGCTGCGGGACACGCTGCACATATCACACGCCCTCATACCCAATTCCCATGAGTTTGAATTTGTTGTTACGCTCAGCAATGAAGTGTTGCGTTTTCATGCAGTTTCATGGTAAGTTGGCCACAGCACATATACAAATGAGTTAATAATATTGTATTGGGCAACACAGGGAAATTATGCAAGAGTGGGTGGAAACACTGCGATCCAAGCTGCGCGAAATGAAAATTCTATCGCCCCGAGAAAACCTATACACAAAGTTACCTGAAGTGCGCGCTCCATTGCTGCCCACACGCGATCCTACGTCACCGTTACCGGCTCCACCGCCCGTGCCGGCGGCCATAGTGCCAGGCGTAGAGCGTATTCCGGCTCACCATCAACCGACAGCTGCCACTGAGCAGGTATCCCGAGCGCCAACAATTACAGCCCCTCCAGCGGCAGCACCAGTCATAGATGCTGCCGTAACAGCAGCAGCAGCAGCAGCAGCGACTCAGCCTGCCATGTCCAATACATTGACACAACATTTGCTCAATATGCTCTCGGATCCAATAAGTACGTATAGCGAACAAATAAGCGAAACATCATCGATAGCTGTTGTTGAAGAGGAGGAGGAACAGGAACCACCCAACACAATTTTAACAAAACCGTCTATCGAAACTGCTGCTGACTCAAATCTGTCCGACGATGAGTTTCTAACGCCTGTACTGCGGAATGGTGTGCGTGTTGATGTTGCAGCTGCATCTGCGCAACGGATATCAGCAGGTATGTAAAAAAGTGTAATAATAATTTCAATTCTTAACAATTTCTGTTGCAGATCAAATATTAAATTTCGAACAAATGCTACAGTGCGAACGTCTAATACCCAGGTAAATAAGGACCACATAAAGCCAGCCCACCAAGCGTGTAGTATGATAAAAATATCTGAAATTCTCAAGAATGAAATTTGAAATTAACCTAATTTTTCGAATGGGCTTTATTACCTATAATACCATATTGCTCCGTCAACCCGAACAAAACGCTCTTTACAACCCGTCAGCCAG
Organism: Drosophila pseudotalamancana; assembly: GCA_037075185.1. Taxonomy (NCBI): domain Eukaryota; kingdom Metazoa; phylum Arthropoda; class Insecta; order Diptera; family Drosophilidae; genus Drosophila; species Drosophila pseudotalamancana. The sequence continues at coordinate 813,587 of JBAMCK010000755.1, read as the reverse complement.
CTCATCATACCGTTCTTGCAAGAACATAAGCACCAGATGCTCCACACGCTTGTCGCCTTTGTAGCTGTCCAGAAAAAGTTGTCTCAACACTATAAGATTACCCATAGCCATTAGGCACAGTTCTTGCAGCTGCGTTATCTCCTGCATTTGGAGAACCTTCTTATAACGCTTGCATACCTTAGTGCGCATTTTATCGTACGCTCTTCCAATTTGATCTCGCATTGTTAAGTTCACATAGTAGTCCACATGAGCGCGCAGTGTACGCCCCAACTGAACATCCAGCTGTTCAAAGTGCACCCGATCCTGCGAATCTTCACAGAGAACAGTGAAGAGTGTAACAAAATAATGTGGATGCTCCATAAAGTCCGGCTGCCCAAATACTTTAAGAGCCGTTATGGCAGAACATCCAAAAATATGTTTCATGTATCCGATCTCTTTCCCATACATATTGTTATGATCCCGTAGAGTGTCGGCTTTGGTTTGGATACTTTTTCGATGGTCCAACAAGCTCTTTTTCGCCGACTGCAACTCTTGCAATTCACTTGCCAGTGCTTTATTTTGCTCCATTAGAACCTCGTTGGCAATCTCCAGGCGTAACAGTAGATTCTCTCCACAGCTCTTTCCTGAGGAAATTGGACTGGGCGAATTGGTATCCACACTGTTTCCACTACCAGAGTTATCATCATCATCATCGTCATCAACGCTGCCACCTGAATGCTGCAGCGTTATGCTCATTTGATGCAGCGTCCTCAGGTCTCGCTGACAGCTACGCGCATCTGTGAAGGGGTAGCTGAGGCTGTTCTGATCGTTTAGCTGTTTGTGCAGTAACAGTAACATGCAATTGCGCGCAAACTTTTCTTCCGACGTGGCGCTCTGAAAGATCTTAAACCAACGTGTGCAAGTGGACAATAGCACATTATTTCTGGGCAACCTTTCCACAATTTGCGTCACACTGCCCACCTCCTTGACAAACAATTCGTCCAACTTTTCATCTGTTAATGCCAAGTCTTCGCTCATTTTATAAATATATATATATTAATATAGTTTTATATATAATATAGTTTTGTATTGCTTTGAGGCACCTGTTCCGACTACTATAAAAAATCTTGTTACTGTATCCACGTAAAAGCTTTGCAATGGTTATCTCCATTAAAAGAAAAAATGCAACATTTATTCTTAGAACTTTAAATTAGTTCTAATTTGTATCTAGAAGGAGATCTGTAGGAAAACTATGAAAGTCCGCATTTAGTTACAGTTTACAGAGTAGTTTATGGTAATTGTTAACTTATTTTTTTTTTCTTAGACCTCAAACATCACGTTCCATGTCAGCCGGCGCCGCTGACAAGGCTAAGAGGCCGCAACGTAAATCGCCGTCCAAGCTACAAACGGCAGCCACTAACTCAACTGCCCTCGAGGAGAATGAAGACAACAATATAACCATTATACAGGTGTCCAATGCGACAAATACGACCGGGGCTCAACCTCCCGAGTTGCCGCCCAAGAATAAAGTAGTTGCTGATATATTTCGTTTTCCCGAAATTAATGTGAAAGCCAAAGCGAAATCGCAGCAACAAAAATCACAAAACGATTACAAAAGCAACGTACAAATTATTCCGTCCAATTCGAACACCATTCAAGTGCTGAGCCAACCGAGCAGCAGCACATCCAATCCCTATACCATACCATTAAAACCAACTGCTTCCAACACACCAGCTCAAATGCCTCCCACGGCACCAATTGCCAATACTACAATGGTCCACGTGCTAGCCGATGGGGAGACAATGACACAGCCTACGGCAACTACCGTAGCGGTATATGGCACATGCTACCCGACAGCCAGCAGTAGTGCGAGCAAACCACTCACGCCGAAGATGAGCAAGAAGATCATCCTCAGCGCCAACAGCTCGGGCATAACAAACATACGAATCAACAATGAGCAGGCGCAGGACTTTAATGTTATTAGCGGCAATGTCCATTACGAAAAGGTGTTTCTGTCGTCGAGCATACCCATCAGCAGTAGCAGCAGTAGTCCCAATGCTGGGCGCCAGCAGTGCGGCACGAGTAGCCAAGCTCAGGCTCCTACTCAATCTCCCAGCAATTCAGCGGCCAGTGTGGAGACGCCGCCCGTGAATGGAAGTCCCGCTCTACCAAGGCGAGGCATGGGCATTGCTTCCCCCACGCCAAGCAACGGACTCTCCCGACCACAGCTGACGCGTGGGCTAACCGAGTTGGTGATCAGCACGCGGCCAAGTCGACGAGATTTCCACTATCTAAAGCTTCTGAATACGCCTCTTAAAACGAAGACAACACCCAAGGGGTCCAGCAGCAGTAATGCCAACAATAATATTGAACAGAGTGCTGCCCACTCTTCCAGCTCCAGCAATGGCCCAAGAGATCAAACATGCAATATAAGCAACAGCTCGAATACGGATACCACAGAGCAGCGCAGGCGCAGCTCCTCCACATCGGATGCACATGCGCCGCTGCAACGTGGCGCCACAGTCGCTGTTCCAACTCAACCGAGCAGTCAGCGTGGCGCCAACAATAATGAATTTGTGCCAGGACGCAATGCGGCAGCGCCAGCATACCGCATGCAATCCCAACCTCAGCAAGCAGCACAGAACAACAGTGGCAATAAACGGTTAACGCTGCGTGAACAGCAAGTCATGCAGCTGCGACGTGAGATCATGCATCCGGGTGGCGTGCGTCTCAATCTGCGACGTAAGGACTGCGTTGGGTCCATTGCCTGGGTGGATGCATTTGGTGCCGTCTGGTAAGTGATTGACCTTGCTCTGCAATCAACGAAAATTAAAGATAATCGCAATTCATTAGGATCGCTGGGTGGAAGCAAAAGGAACACCCAGTGCTCTACAATGCCCTTCACATTGGAGATCAGCTGCTCTCCATTGCAGGCGTTAGCATCAGCAACGCCGCAGAGGCAAACAAAATAATACGTAATACCAACACGTTATTTGTAAGTATTCACTATTTTTAGATACGTTAGCAAAAGTAAAAAACTAAGCACGCCCCATCATTAATTACCATATGATTATAGACATAAAACTAGTATAAATTATTAGCTTGAGTCAGGTAGCTAGTATAAACCACTTTGACGCTGATTTCATGAATTACAGCACAAAAAAAATGTATATTAAATTGAAGCTCAATCGATTTCAAATATAAAAAGTTCTTTCGCTTGTATGTGAAGTTGGCTGAAAGCAACATTAATCATTTACGGGTTAATTTTGGTATCTTTAATTATTATATGTATTTAAATCGACCTGCACGTATACTATAGAAAATTGAATGCTACTCATGCTATTTAATTGTTAAAACAAAATTTCAATTTTTTTCGGCAATAAATATTTTTGTTCGACCTTCAACTAACGTAATTCAATATATTTTGACAGGTTGAAGTGCTGCTGCGTCGCATTCCTTTTGGTCGTGCATATGCCATACGCCGGGATCGGGATGGCCAATGCTTGGGGCTAATACGCGATGGAAATACTTCAACGATAGTGGATGTGGTGCCCAACTGCCTGGCGGCGCGGCATGGATTGCCACCTAAGGTGACTTCAACAACATTTTCTATTATTTTTTAATTAATAATTCTATTGAAATTTTGTGTTGCAGGCACAATCTTTTGATGGCAACTCGTTGACATTTTGGATACTTACTGAAATTAATGGTCGACCGTTAAATCTGTTTTTCAAGGATTTGGAAATACGCGATCGTCTTAATTCAGTGGGTAGGGATATATCGATATTGGTGCAACCATCGGATTTGATAACCAAATTGAAAAAGCAGCTTAAATCGTTGCGCGGATACAAGGATTATCTAGTACAGTAAAATGTCGGCTACAGCCTCACTTTAAAAGTGGTCGGTTTTTAAATAAGTACATATATATTTAGGGAGATATATAGCAATTTAGTAACTCAAAACTGTTATACTATGTTATACGTGTATATTTTTGTATAACACTGAGCCAGATAACCATTCCATTTTCAAAATAAATTGCATGTTTACTTAAACTGTACGAAATGCTATATAGTCATCATTTATATGTAGTAACTTTATACATGCAAGCATAAACGGCGAAAAAAAAACACAAATATAAATATATATATATATTTTTGCAAATTTTATATAAGTAGTTTATATAGAAAACTATATCATTCTATCACTTTGAGAATATACACGTAAAAATTGTTCAAACATTATAGAAAAAACAAAATTTACAAAGAAAAACAAAAAAAAACACAATCAAGTATTTCATTTGAGTATTGTTTATAATATTTTATTCGTAAATTGAATTGAATGTACACCTACACAAACATACACGCGTATTATAGAAACATGTGCAACTTAGTATCCTTATGCAATATTAGAGTGCCTCTGATTTTGTTTGATTTTCTTTTATGTTTTATATTTGATTTGTTTTTGAAGACAAAAAAATGATAAAGCATCTATGTAACTTTAAGATGTGATAAACTGACTACTCAAATTTAGGCAATTTTTAAAAGGTACATTTGTAAATGCTTTTTAATTCGTTTTATACATATATATATATATATATATATATATATATATATATATATATATACATACAAAATTTGTGTTAATATTTTATCAGTATACAATTATTACAACATATAAGAATAATATTACAATGTGAATTCATTGCGAAAACTTCATTAAAGAAATTCCATATACATAAAATTACTCGCAGACTGTATTGCGTTTAGCCTCGATAGCACTCTGCTTCCAGATGCGGAAATTAAATACGTCACTATCCAATGTGGAGTAAATAAATATGGGCATTGAGTTTGTCATCACCCAAATATTGCCATCCTCGTCAATCTGTAAAAAATGCGATTACCATTAATAATTGATTTTATAGTAAGTACAAAATTCGAACCGTTAAATCACTGGGATAGATCATGGTTCGTTCATTGGAGGCTACGGTGCCATGGCTAGCCGCCGAGAATGGCTTCTTTGAATTCCAACATCCCACTCCATTCGTTTGTATTTCAGCATAGAAAACCACACCGGTGTTCGGATCGTACTGATGCATTGTGCACTGTTTCCTTTGGCCACGGCTTCCCAACAAACGGAAATCGTTGCCGTGATCGGAACGCGCCGCATTGGACTTCTTCTGGAGCACTCGATTCGAGACGACAAATTCATTGTTGCTGGCCATGGCATGGAAGTAGACATCGCGACTGCCATCCGTCTGATGTGGTCCTAATGTAACCGAAAATATGCCGTCGTCCCACCGGAAATTCTGACCGCCAATAAGCAAGTCGCCGCCCACAGGATCAAAGTTGAAGTAGTTGTGCTCAAAGGACCATATATCGTTATCCGCCAGGCTATACACGTACAGACGTCTGTAGACCAGATCTGGTATATAGGCATGGGCCTGACCACACTCACCACCCTTTGGCACATCAATGGTCAGGCTAGCCAGACCACGACCCGTCTCCACAATGCTTTCGGGTATATCAAAGCGTTTGATCACGCGATCGCTTTCGAGGTCCACTATCCAAATACTAGGGCGACGGATTTGCTGGCGATTATCTGTTGTGGTACGAAACATCATTATATTATATGATCAATGGTTAATCGTTAATCGAGATATGCTCACTTGGATATTCCAGCATGCCGGTGTCAATGAACCACAATCTCTGACAGGCGTCCACTGTGGTCCGATAAACAGAGACCAAGTTCTCTGCACTTTTATTAAACTGGTTCAACTCGAAATCGGGAAACGCGTGGAGCTTGGGGCTTTCCTGTCCACCATCACGTCGCAAATCCACATAATTTAAGGTGGACGGAATTCCCACACGTCGTCGGGGCATTGTGACAAATACGCGTCCTCGAAAATGTGTTACACCCATCGGCACATTATTGTAGGGTATGTAGGGAGTCGAGTTCTCATTGCCATTTACACCAAAGCGTGACTCAAGTCCTTGGGGCATATCACGCGATGTGAATACCTCGCGTTTTGATCTTAGCCGACTATAACGACCAGGAAACACGACTGGCGCTGAATGGAGAAAGTCAATTAATGATAATATGTGTTTATATAATGTATACATTTATGCAATGTTTAAACAAGAACAGTTCATCATATTTACTTGCCCTCTTGAACTCACATTCTTTGCTGATAAAGAGTCAAATATAGATTTACCTGATGGGTCTGGACGTCGAACGTATTGCCCATCGCCGCGATTGTAGTAATCCATTTGCTTCCATTTGAATACCTCTATCATGCCATCTCCTATTACGAAGGTTGTTAAAATCAACAATTGTACGAAAAACAAAAACACCGAACTTGACATCATTTTGTATTTTATTTTCGTTTTGTTTGTTTTCACACTACGTATTGTTAATCGCCAGGCTTAGACTCAAGCTTTTCATCTCAACGTCTTAGCAGCAACTGAAAGCAGAAACGTTTTTTGCTTTCAAATCAAGCTCGAGTATATTACAGACAATTGATAAGAAATCTGTTCGCGTGAGAATTGTGCTCACCAAGCGGAAACCTGTTTTCTCTATGCCGCATAAATATAGAGAAACTGTGAAATTGATTGGAGCGTCTCTAGATCTCGCCAAATTACAGTTAGTTAGAGTAAAGTGCATATTGAATATTGAATATTGATCATTGCCAAGTTTCCGGTTTATTTCTTAATGTTTTCAATGCATGCGCTTAGAATTATTGTTTAATTATAATTTAGTTAAATTCAACCAATACCAATATATGAATGAGTTATAATGTACGGGAATATTAAATTTAACTAATCAGATTGAAATACACTTCTCCAATATACTTCTAAATGTTTTAAAGGTGAATACAAATTACAATTAAAGTCGAGGTGATTAATACAGGCGCTGCCAGGCCTGCAGAATTGTTGTTGCATACTTTAAGGTGCTTAATTAAATAAAAAATCATTCTCAGGACTGATGAAAAGCCTAGGTACAATGAAAAATTGTATTAAGTGTTCGGTTTTTTATTAAATTCCTAATATTTAAATTATTCAAAAATATGGTATTGAAATTTCAAATTAAATCTAAAAGTATATTTGTTTTAAATTAATATTTTAGGACAAGAAAGAAATTAAAAAAATGTTGGAAAATAAATCATTTTTCGTCAAAAAATGTGCTTAAAAAGAATCCAGTTCATGCCCTACTAATTATACATATCATACATATATTAATATATTGTTTATTTCGCATTCGCGCAGTTCCACCTGCTGGCTGGCAATACTGGTCTATCGATTATATTCTTATTGTGTATAGACCGATAGACCATTATTTTTGATCGACTGCAGTGCAACGCTGAGGCAATACAAACACGCTCACGTACACACACATTCACACACTGTCAAGGCAGAAAATTGCAATTGCACCGAGCGGACGACGAGCGAAACAAAAACGAAAAACCCCAAACATTTCACTTGTTAAATAAATCTATATGCATAACTGCACAGCAGACGAATTAGGCTAAAAACGCTTCAAGGTAATTGTATCAAATTGTCGAACGCCAAGAAACGCGCACAGTTCGCTGACGGCGCGCGCGTTTGGGAAAAAAACGCGTTGCGTTCTTTTCATTTTGCTGTATGTGAGAGACTTATTCGACACAACACACACATAAATACACACCAACACACACACTCGCCAGCAACAGCAACGAAAACGACGGTCGGTCGAGACGAGGCGAGTGAAAGTGTCTCCACCACGGAAGTGCATCTGTGATTTGTATAATAATGCGTCGCGCATACTCAAATTTTTGTTACGCGAAAGCCCTGGCTGCGTTTTAGCCCAATTGACATAGTGGCTTAATGTGGTTGAGTGTGACAAAAAGCAAAAAAAAAAAGATATAAAATAAATAAATAAAAGTAAGATAAACATAAAAATAAAAATTTCTTAAATCAAATAAATAAAGATGGCTGAACAAGTGGAAAAGGCATTGAAGTACACCAAGACAATTCCCGTTACCGCAGCGTTACAGGTGCCAGACCCAGATGCCTCAGCAAAATCTTGCCTAAATTGTTGCAGCAGCGACGACGACGCCAGACCCAGTTGCAGTGGTATCGGCAAGTCCAAGGGTGCCAAAGCCAAAACGCGAGCCAGTAGCATTGATGCCAACGTTGTGGCTGCAGCCGAGGCTATTGTCAACGGTGAACTGGATGCCGCTTCTTGCTATCATGTAAGCATGAAAATGTCCATTGATGCAGCCACACCGCGCATTTGTGGTGATACAATGCCGCTTAAATGCGATGCATTGGCGGCAATGCGAGAGGCGCTCAACGCCAACAAGCCATTGTCCGTCCACTCGAAACAGGCGGGCAAGAGCAGCAGCAACAAAAACAGCCCCCCACCACCTTGCCAGTTGCTTGAGCGCCTCAATTTTCCCGAGGGTAACATTATAAATACGCTGCACACGATATTGGCGCTGCCACCGTTTGATCCATACGCACCAGCGCCAAAATCAGAAGTGGTGTACAAGGAAGTTGTTTCGCTAATGCAATGGAGTCTGCGCGAGGACAATGTCATTGAAATGGAACTCAGCGACAAGCTGTTGCACGAATGCAAGTCGAAAAGCAAGGACCCGAACGATGAAACGCGCTCGTACTTGGTAAGGAAAAATGAAACTTAATGCGTTGTAAACAAAATTAATATAATTGTTTATTTATAGATGGCCATTGAGAATATGCGAATATTCTCGGAGGATCCAAAGAATCCATTGCGAGATGCCGACGGACAGCTGCGTGCAATTACGGTGTGCTCCTTTATCTATGAAACTGTCATGCTGAAGCCTAATCCGTTGTAGCTTTATTTCCAGAATCTTGCCCTGATTTTTGTTAAACATCGTAAGGGGGAGTTCTTCACATTTTGTTCCTGCAAGGAATGTCTCGAATATCGCGAAACAATTATGGCCATTATGATGGATCAATTTAAGGCTGCCCACATGGTCGTTATGTTGCTTGACGTGCTTATAAAGGCATATAGCCCCATGTTGAAGTTAGTTCAAAGACTAATCTTTTAAAAAATTAATTTTAAATATATAAAATAATTATGTATATTTATGTTTTAGAAATGATGCTGCCTATAACAAATTTGAGAAACTATTGGAGTCTAATAAGCAAATCTATTGGATTACAAGCGGTTTTCTCTACGATAAAAATGCCGAATATCTTGATTTTATTGATGATACTGCGATCTCTGATAATATGATATTAGTGCTATTCAGCGCCATGTAAGTTGATATATTTGTTAGTATGTTATATATATATATCGAATTATTAAATAAACATTCCTACCTTACCTTCAGACTGATGGCCAATAATCCGATGCTGCTGCTACAAATACTCGCCTATAATGTTGAGTGCATTGTTAAGGCATTTTCCGAGGGCATGATCGAAATTGCTCAAAATGTGCAGGAGAACGAAAAGATATCTGCCGAAAAGATGCTCATATGTAGGTGTTATATAAAGGAAAACCTGAATTGGTTGTTAATTAACATATTTATGTAGTTCTTGAGTAGTTTTACTAATATCTGATTATTAATCCAAGACACCTTTGCGATAAAATTAAATTTATCAACAGCAGTCTCGTTATAGCTGCAGTATTCCGATTTAAATCAAAACTTAACATTTCCAACTCGACTTACTAATAAATAATGGACTACTTAATCATATAGAGCACTACCAATGCTCTAAAAACAGTATATTATATAAGAACCCATTAATAACTATTTTTGTTGTTTCTGTACCCGTTACCATAAGAAAAACTTTTATGTTTTCATTTAGATTTACTGGACGGCTACTCCGATTTGAACTGCATCTCACAGAAAATTTCCCTAAGCCTATTCGCTTTTGAGAATGATTTTCTACGCAAGTTCAAGCTCTCCTGGGTGCTATTGTGCCAACGCCTCTTTCAGCAACATGTGTTCAATCCGCTGGGCGACACCATGCTCGCATGCATATTATCGCTGAAGGAGGGCGACGTCTCAACACAAACAACGGCGCTCATCAAACGCTATATGCTGTTTGATGAGCACATGCACTCCATTGAGCGCCGCTGGACGGACATTTGGATGGAGCTAAACAAGTTCAACTTGTCACCCACGGAGCATGATCGTCGCATGGGCCTGCTCGATGTGTATAACATATTCGACAAGGTCGTTATGGATGCCACCTCTTTTTCGCTGCCAGATATCAGTGATGATGAATTCATAGATTTTCAGCGTATTGTTGATCGTCAGCTGGCTTGGAAGAATATCATGGCATTCACCAAGCTCAAATGGCCAGACGGTTTCTACGATCCGCCAAATAAGCTGGTGCATGAGGACCTATGCAAAAAGTGTAATGCAATGCTGGAACACCATAACGAGTGAGTGATAGAATAAAAATAAAATTTGTTTTTAATTATTGAACTCAAATTTTGTTATGAAAGGAACTGCAAATGCATCACTTGCTCCATTGCTGGTACACCTCTAATGCCGCGACAAGCCGGCCATTGTGCCAAGTGCACAACACTCGGCATTGTTGAAAAAGACGCCAAGCTGATGAAATCGAAAATATTGAGCACTTGCACCAGCGATGAGGCCAAACACCATGTAGCAGCCAGTACAAGCGCCGCTGCTGCGGCATTAGCCGCACAACAGCGTCAGTCGGAGACTGCTGCAGCAGCCGCCAAGGGCGGGGAGGAGTCGAGTGGAGTGACGTTGCGGCGTCAGGAGATGGATACCGCATTGCGCACCACATATCACGTTGCATGGGCTGTATTTCAGCATCTGGCGACGCGTAAACGCTATCGCTATGATAGCATCGAACCGCAATTCTTTTGCGGTGAAAACTGCCGAGTCTCCGCTTGCCAACTAGCGCGCAAGATCCTTGCCAATGAACTGTCGCCTCCGCTGACCAAACATCTGTTGCGCTGCTTCCAGCCATTATCATTTTCACGGGAGGAGCTGCGCACAACGCTGCCATCGCTGATGTTTTTCAATCGGAAGCTGGCGCCTAGTCCCGCCGAGCTGCAGGAAATGAAGAATCAGCACTATGTCTACAAGACCTACTGGACCTTCGTACTGTCCATCTATGCCAATTTCTTTGTGAAGTTCAATTCCTCTGCTACGGACTTTAAGCATCTGGAGCTGCTCAAAGGCGATTTGCGCTTGCGACCAAATAGTGTTGTGGGTGACAAGGATGACGGACGTTTCGAGCAGTTTTTGGCACAGGTCATTGGGTGTGTATTAATTGTGCATAGCGGGTTTCTATATGTGACAAAATAATTCATTATTTTAATTTTTATTTCAGCTACTCGCCCTTCAAGATTACGGATGAGTAAGTAATATTTTATATTACGTTCTAGGACCTTCCAATGCCACATAGATATTATTGCTTTCTGCGAGATAGATAACAATCAAATTTATAAGTGTATGTCGATCAGATAAGTTTCATAATGACAATCTAAATAATATCTTTTCTAAATCAAATCTTCGAATCACAGCAGGTTTTGATTAAAGTGTTATTCCTCAAAATATGTCGAGTTCCTTTAAACAATACATTGTGACAAATGTTGCTTGAATGCAATACACCTCTATATCGCATGATAGTTTTATTAAGTACTAAGTTCTTTCTTCTTTGCCAGCTTCACACTCGGCGACGCCAACATCGAGAAAATGCAATTTGGCGTGGATCATCTGATGAAGCTCCATGATTCGCAAATGATGTATGTACTGCGTTTTGAACACTTTAAATATTTAATTCATTAACTTCTTTTCTTGCAGCAAACGTGGCAAGCCAGATAGCACCACCAGCATGGCGGCTGGCAAGTCCAAGATAAACGAAACGACGCAGACGAGCGCCGGCAACGACTCGAATAACTCCAAGAAATGCAAGGAAAAGATGCGAAAATGTGAGTAGCAATCCGTTGCTCAAATACAATATTCGACAACCACCTTATTACGTATGTTTTAACAGGCTGCGCTGACTACGCAGACATTGGTGAGCCCTGCAAGGAGAATCACTCAAAAAAGCGTGTCAAAAAGGAGTGCAATCATGCACGCTTCAACGAAACGCGCGACCGCTTGCGAAAAAAACTCAATCAGATTGCCAATGATCGCAAAAGCAAGAATGGACAGGAGGCGGTGGGCAAACCGCAGGTGCCAAAGGCACAAACCGAGCCAACTGTTTCTAGGAAACCGGAAGCTGTGGCTACACAGCAGCCGCCCACACTCAAAGTGGTTGCCTCTGCCCAGGTTCAGGCGGCTACACGTAAAATGCCAGCCGCAGCAGCGGCAGCGGCTGCTGCAGCCGCCGCGGCAGCACTCAATGAAATTGGCGAGAATATTGAAGATGGGGACAATAGTCTGCTATGTTTAGATAGTCTCTGCAAGAGCATACAGATGCACACGGATGCCACGGCAGGAAGTTGCGGTGGAAGCGGCAGCAGCAGCGCTGGAAGTTTACCAGCAGATCTGAGCCACTACAGCAAGGAGGAAATGATGCAGGACTTTGCCGAATTTTTGGGCAGCTACACCCGAGAGCAGGACCAAAAAAGGTGGATAAATGAGACATTGAATTTCATAGAGGGCAAGCCGCAACAACCGCAAACAGCAAATCCCAAAAAAGCTGCGAAAAAGGCCAAACAAAAGCAGCGCAAGGAGGAGGAGAAACGAATTAAAGAGTTGGAGGATTTGCGCGGTCAATTCCTAGACATCTATTTTAAGGAGTTCATTGACAAGTACGAAATGAGAACTCTTACGGCTGCTGGCGGCCGCAAACGCGAAAAGAAACGCATTTCTGAGCTAGAGGCAAACATTAAGAATTTGCAGCGAGCTAAGGCCAAAGTTGAAACGGTCATACTGGAGCTTATAGCCACCGTTAAGCAGGCCAACAACGAATTTAAATTCTCTTATCTGCCCACCAAGGAGCAACAATTGGCCAAACTAGCCGAACTCGATGAGATTTTAAAAGGTGGCCTTGTTGGCCTCACACATATGGAATTCTTACCGCCACCAGGTACAGCCACAGCTAATGCGCAGTATCCCAACTTTATCAGCTCTGCCGCCTACTTTCCACCACACATTGGACCGAGCCACACACCAATGTGCTATGCGCCTCCCCAACCACAACAGCAACAACATTTGCCGCGCGATGTAATCGCTGCCATGGCGGCCAATGCGATAACTGCTGATCCATCGAAGCGCATCGTTACCATACGTCGTGTGCAGCTCCCACACACTAGCGGAGAGCAACAAGTGACTGTTGTGGCCAAAGGAAGCTCCCCGCATGAGGACAAGCTGCTTTACACCTTTGTCAATGGTCACATGGTGGCATCTTCTCAAACAGCGACACAGAATCTGCCACCGGCTCCGATGTCGTTTCCGGAGAGGAGCGCCAAGGCCAAAAAAAAGGAGGCTAAACGGGCAGCTGCTGCCGCTGCTGCTGCTGCTGCTGCCGCCGCCGCTGCTGCTGCCGCTTCAGCTGCAGCTGCTGAACTGGAGGCGAAAGCAAAGAATAAAAAACAAAACAAAAAGGCAGTGCCACCGCCAGCTGTCGCATCCAGCTCCAGTTCAGGCAATAGTTCCAAGTCACATACGCCGCAAAGCAGCGCCGTCAACACACGCGAGAACTCCGTATGCAGCGTTAAGCCCAAGACGACTTCGGTGCAAAAGAAGATGGCCAAGAATGCCAATAAAAATGTTGCAGAACCGCCACCAACCAAGCAAGTAGCAGTGGAGCCGCAGCCAGAGCCAGCGCCTGAGCCTGAGCCTGAGCCTGAGCCTGTTAAAAAACACAAGCGGTTAAAGCCACGACAGGATCAAGGACAGTTGGATAACAATCCATTCAAGTCGTTGCATGTGCAAGATTCTTCGGACGGTGAGTGGGAGACGGGCAGTGAGTCGGAGCAGACTGTTGAGCCACCAGTGGTGACAGTAAAACAACAACAACCCAAGCCAACTGTCGTGGCCAAGCCGGCGGCAGCTGCTTCAAATTTCAAACAAAAGACAACAGAAACAGCAGCACCTAACAAGCAGTCCAAAAATGAGGCACCTCGAACGCAACCACAGCAACAGCAACAGCCACAGCAGGTGAACAAATCTACGCCAGCAACGGCCGGGAATCAACGAAAGTCAACGTCCCAGCAGCCGCCGGTACAGATAAAGCAGCAACCGCAACGTGCATCCGAGTCGAGTCTAAATGGTAGCACGCGCAAGCCCAAAGCCACTCAAGGACAAAGTCAGTCGCAGGCTCACACCGGCCAACCAGTCAACGGTCACCGCGTTACACAGTCTCGCGGTGGGCGTGGCAGTGGGCGCTCTAAGCCAGCAAATGGCAGCCAGCAGCAGCAACAGTCGCATGCGAATAACACTAGCACTTGCTCCTCGGCCGGCGGGGAGAGCGGCGGTCAGCCCTCTAAGCGCTCGCAACGCGGGAAACGCGGAAATCGTGGTCAGAAGCAGGGTAAAATTTATTACAATTCAATGCAAGCGGCAAGAACTAATATCAATCTCTATCCGAATTTGATTGCTTTTCCAGAGGATCTCTCGGGCATACCCAACAACATGGGCTATTTCAATCCCAACGAAGTTGCCATACCACCGCCAATGCCGCCGCATGCCGGCAGCTATGCCAACACGCTGGCGCAGCAAATGCAAAATCTGCGTATTGGCAACGGATCATCCATCAAACAGCAGCAGCAGCCCAACTGCAGCATAATGGATCAGTTGAATCGTGGCGTGCAGGTGGAGCACCTATCACTTCCGCCGGGTATAACGCTAACAAAAGTGGATCCGGCCAAAAGCGAACAATTGCGCCAGAAAAGCGAGTCCATACGCAAGCTCTCCAAGCCGCTGCCCGATCAACAGCAGCAGCAGCATTACTCGTTGCAACAGCAACAGCAGCAGGCACATCTTATGGGAAGCTACTATGCGGGCAATGCAACGGGCATGGACACCACTGGAGGCGTCATTATGGTGGAAGCCAATCCACGATCCAGCGCTCGCAACTGTCAGCCTCTTGCTATGCCTCCTAATGGTAATAACAATGTCGCTGCCGCAGCCGCTGCTGCCAGTGCCAGTGGTAAATCTTCGCGTCGACGTCGTCGCAATCGTGGTAAATCGGGAGGTAATGGTGCTGGCGCTGGCATTGGCAGTCTTGGTAATCTTGGCAACAAGCAGCGATCCGGGATGGAGAGCCAGCAGGCACAGCATCCAATCAGTACGGCGCCCATTATGGAGGCAAGCGCTGGTGGCAACATCATAACGCTTCGTAATCCTATGTTCCATCAGGGCGTCAACAACGGGCCCATGCCAAGCGGCATGTTGTCCAATCCGAATCCCATTCCGCCAGGTACACACAATCTTGGAATGCCAAGGAAGCACTTGCAGCATAGTTACTAATCTTTTTGTATTTTTAGCTCGGGCTTATGGCGCGGGTATGCCAATGGCCGCACCGATGCCAATGGATCAACCGGCCGCTATTATTAAAAATGAGAACGGCATGTTCACCATACGGAATCCGGCGCTGCATCAGGCCGTCACTAATGGCCTGGCCATGGGCGGTTATCGCCAGTTTGGTAGCAATGTCAACTACTATACACCACAGGAGGCAGTGGCCGAGGCGGCGCGTGCCACGCAGCAGAAGTTATCGTCGCCACCATTGGTTGTCACACCCAGCGGCAGCGGCAGCGGCGGCAGTTGCAATGTCTCAGCTCTGAATCCAACATCAGTTCCATCTGCGCCCACAAACTTCTCATACTTTTCCAGTAGCTCAGCCAGTGGAGGCGGCAGCAGCAACAGCAGCAGTGGCAGTTGCGTTGGCGGCGGCGGCGGCGGCAGCGGTGGCGGCATGATCGACACGCACAATAATATCAGTATTAGCTGCACAAACGTTTCCCTGGGTAGTAGTCCGGGTCGTCTTGTGGGCGATGCCGCTGTCATTGCTCGTCCCAAGCAAGCACAGAAATGTTTGTCGGCCATTGGAAGCGAGCTGAAGCAGAAGACCAAAGACAACCACTCGTCGGCGTCGAGCCAATGGTCCAGCTTTGGGCAGCCCACATCGGAGTTTGGCGCAGGCCAAACTGGCCCCGCGCTACAGGATAAATACCAACAGTCGAGCTATTATAATGGCTTCGAGGTATTCCCATCGTCCGTGTCTGCTGGCGGAGCCGTGCCCGGTGGTCCTGGAGATTGTCACATGCATCATAATTGTGGCGATGACTCGCCACCGCCAACCATCACCGGTTTCAATTCCTATCTTGAGGGCATACCCAACACTGGAGTCATACGCTATGACGATGCGGCGTTCCTCAAGAATTTGATACCGGGTCAACATCTCAACAACGAGGTGCGTTCCTGCGAGCCCTTATGGCCAAGTCAAACGAATATGTTCCGAAAGGAGCATATGCCATTCGAAAAACTAGCGCCTACAAATTTTTCTTTTTATTCGTCTTAAATGAATTTATTGAGAACAACAACATATATATATATATATTTGAGTGGGTTTTGTAGTTGAGCTATATATTACTGTGTTCCATCTGTGTAAATCAAAACTATTTTGGTGTAATAATTGTGAAATTCAATTTACTTTCATTTTTTAAGTTTATAAATATTTTTTTACTTCCCTAAATTTTAGTCGAGTTATTTGGAAGATATAAGCCAATAAGAAAATGTCGACATATTCGATTATTTTCTTATTTATAATAGTCTAATTGGAAGACAAGGACGTTAAAGGCATCAAATATCAAACAATGGACTTGGATTTCTTACCATTTTTCTTGTGATATTATTAAAGCATAAACATTAAGAAAACATCTTTGTGAAAGTTAAATGAATATTGAATGTGTATCTTGTTCATAGGTAAAATATTTTATTTCCATTAGAATAAGGAATTTTGAAAATGTTGGCAACATCTATTTTGTAACACATGGTTGTTTGTTTGTTTGTTTGTTTGTAGGTCTCCATTCACAACATATCGGAGTCCAACTTCACGCGCAACAACACATCGCCATCACCTCATCATGTGGAGATAACAACCGTGTTTGGCAATCGGGCGTGCTCCGCGAACGCCTATGAGCAGCAGCAGCAATCGCAGGCGAACAGCTACTGCGACAATGTGGCCGCCGATTACGGCAATGGTTAGTGCATTATTTAATGTGGCAAATTTTGATCATGCTTTAATCATGTACCTGGCCCCTTTTAGATTCCACCCACCTGTTTGTGCAAGGCGGTATGCTGCCGCGTTTATCACAGCCAGCGCCACCGGCGCAGGATCCCTTTAGCTATGACTTTGAGCCGGCGGCTGGCTCGAAGCCCGCCAGCGTGGCTAGCGATCTAAATGAGTTCTTGCGCTGCAGTCCGCACAGCCAGCGCACCTCACCTTACAGTCCCGACGAGAATGTGGCGCTCGAGGCATTTGTGCAAAACATGAACGCCCTCCAGATAGCCAGCGCCGCGGCCAACGATGCGGAACAATGCGCGCTGTTAAATGGTACCGCGGGGTCTGCAGGAGATGCATCTGCAGGTGATACAACTGCGGGTGGTGGAGTCGGTGCTGCTTGGTGGTAAAGAAGACCATGACAAGTGTTGATTCAATGTCAACAATATAAACACACATCCTTCACATACATCCGCGCGCCAGTGTTGGCCACCATAACGCAAACATTTCATTATTAAGGAAAAAATAGAAACAAAAATGATACCCTATGAAATCATTTAAAATGGCTTAGATGTCAATTTCAATGTTTCAGAAAGAAAAAAAAAAAATTAAAATAAAAACAAATTAAATTAAATGGAACTCAATATCGGTTTTTATTCTTCACACAATTTTCATCTAAAAATTAATATTAAACATGACTTTCAGTTTTAAAATACAACGCAACTTAATAAGCTTAGAGCAAATACTTTTCAAATTAATTTTACTTTTTGTTTTTAGTTTAATTCTCAAAGATAAGCGAGCCAGAGGCGTAGCTAACGCTAGAGTCCTCCATGTCCTGGCACTGGCTGCTCTGCGCATATTTCAGAAATTTAAAGCTCATATTTTTGAAGCCCTGATCCTGCAGGGCTTTAACGGCACCTAGCATGACGCCAATGGGATGACGTCCGCATATTGTATTATTATATTTGCGTAAATACTCTGTAAATGCAGTCGGACTGAGCGTCTCGATGATATCCATGCCCTGCTTATCCAACTGCTCAATGCACTTGTGAATTGGACCGCATGAGCGGTCGTAATAGGTGTAACTAAAGCGTTGGCCCCAATGGCAAAAATCGGAAGATATCACAAAAAGGTTCGTTGGATCCATAAAATAGCTGGACAATAGACTGCCATACTGAGCTTCCTGTTCCGGATTCAAAGATCCCACAAGTATAGGCACAATGGTGAACTGATCCTTAAAGCTGAACAAGATGTAAAGGAGATATAACATAATTGTCAATATACCAATAACACGCAGCACTTACTCTTCCATAACTTTGGCTACATAAGGCAAATGCATTTCAATGGAGTGTTCATCCTCGTCCGTTTTCATGTCCATCCAGTTAAACAGACCTGACTTTTCCAACTCAGCATTAACTGCAATTTGTATTTTTATTATTTATTATTATTTTTTATATATTAAAAATGGGTCCCAATTAGCAATTTACGTACTTTCCGTGTCAACTTTGAGATCATATAGTGGAGTTTTGCACTTTTTCGCAACCGATAAGGCACAGCTTCGTAGTCGGACATGATGCGATGGACCCAGTATGAATATGCGTTTACTGCAGAAATCAAGAAACGGCATCAGCTCAGTGCCATATGCATTGTGTTTGGCTGAGATTCCACTTACACAACAACGGGGCTCACTTGGCGATAGGCAAATGCACCGCAGGCACCACAATAAGCGTAACCGGCATGCCTTAAAGATCCATACACATATATTCAATTAACTGAAAAATGGAATTTGCGATTTAACTTACGGCGCAATAATAGCACGTGCCGGACCATGGGACAATTCCGCAGCGCCCAGCCAGCGATCCAATTGTCTGGAGAGATCCGAGCCTACAAAATATATATATACACATAGAATGATAGATATTTAGCAAAAGAATTCGTTGATCATTTAATCACAATTCACAGAAGAAATTTGTAATATAAATAAAAGTTCTTTAAGACACAACCTAAGATATTTATGATATTCGTTTTGGAACTCAGTAACCCCGGTGTTGCCTGGTAACAAAACAAACAAGTTTCATCGAAATCACATAAAAATTCAGTTTATATGAAGAACTTACAATATCGACGCACACTAAAATTGAAACTGTTAATTATATTAATATTATATTTTATTCAAATTTAAGTTCATAAGCAATATGGACAAGGATAACAAAAGCGATGATTTGTTAAAGCGCATTCGAAATGAGTTGACGGCCATTATGGAGGAGAAGTAAGTACCATTCAAGAGTATTTACAATATAGACTGTAAAATAATATATATATATATCAGCAATAGCAATGATCCAAATCGCAGGATTTCATATGAGGATATCATGAATCCAACACCGTTGCCCATTGTACAGCCCAGCTTGGGCCAGAAAAAGAAAAAGTCTTCAAGTAAAACTCAAATATATCACAATCCGCAATCCCATCGACAGTCCGTTGGAGGCAAAATGATAACCATGAAGCCATCTCAAGAACGTGTATCTGCCGGCAAGGCAGAGACCAGCGATGACTTGTTTTCATCCTCATCGCCAATTGGAACATCAAGTTCCACCTCGTTGAGAGCCATGCTGCCTACTCTGGATCATACTTTGTCTGCAGAGTTTCTAGAGTCTCAGAGTGCAAGGTCCATCGATGAAGATATGCAAAAAATGCAGCTGGAATTGGGCCAGAGCTATCAATTGTTCCAGGGTATTGGTGAAAAGTTTGAGGCTATCAATTTTGGTGGACTAAAGTCACGTATACGCAACTTGCATCTAAACAATATGACGAACGATCTGGGAAAAGTTACAACCATCGAGCTACAGAAAATGTTTGAGTCCAGTTTTGTGAATAATCGCTTGGACAAGCTAACTGCAAAGGTCAGCGAAGAGTTTCGCCGTCATCCCGGCGAATTTGGTGACATACCCGAATTGAGCACCTTCTTTCAAGCGTGCACCCAACTGGAGCACGGTCTGGACAATCTTAAGAAACAGCGCAGGCGCACCAACGAGCTGGAGCAGAGATTGTGCTGGGCGACTGATATCGCCTATGATCGTATGGAGGAAATACGTAATTCAGTTGGCGACAAACCGGAAACTAATTTCTAAGCCTTACCTCTCATATTTAAAGCAAACATAACTAATTTTAATCTTAGAAGTAATAAATACAAGAGAAAATGTTTTTTTTTTTTTTTTGTTAAAGGAATTTGTAATTTTATATTACTATAAACAGGCTAGATATTTCCTTTATCTAAATATAGTGTTCAGGAATCTTTCATGGAACTATTGACTTTTGAATAATATTTATTAATATTGTCAATTGGGTTCTCCAAATTCTCCATTTTCTCAATTTCTTACACTAGACATCGCTATAAGAAAAATGTAAACTTTACCGGAATCTGTGTACCAGCTTCCTGCGTGCGATGCTCTCCTGGCTGACATTTTGATTTTGTTGCTGTATGGGTAAAATTGCCTTTAAATTATTTTAGATAAGCCAAATAAATTTAGTGTTACACGCCCGCACTTGCCTTTGTGCCTCTTCTTCTTTTTATGCAAAAATGACTTAACACAAATACAAATACAAATGCAATGTGCATTCCTTGGCATCGAAACCAAGTAATTATGTACTTATGTTATCGATACCCGGGCACTATCGTTCAAATCCATCGCAAGTCGCATCGAGCGCTGCAAATTGTTTTTCGGCTTTATTTTAATATTTTAAGTTAAAATATCGCCGAGAACAGTTTTTATATTACTGATGTGAGTGATAAAGAACTATGTGTAGATATATAAAAGTAATAAATAAGCAATAAGTAAAAGCATATCAATATTTAGTCATTTGGCATTGCGTTCGCATCTGAGTGTGCGTGGGAGCGTAAACACGAGAATGGTTGTTTCAGACTAAGAAGAAGCATTAAAGAGAATATTTTTTGTACAAGTGGATGGTAAAGAAAAATTTTGTAGTTAATAGTGCAATTTGAACTAAATCGTTTAATAAAAAGTACGTATAATTCTATCAGGTGTATTAAATGATGTCAAATATCATTGTTCATAAATAATTGCATACACATAAGTAATACGCGGCAAATGAGTAGCATCGCGGCAGTGAGTAGCATCGCGTCATTGCTGTACTAAAACTAAAAATTGCCGTATTCGTATTCCGCCATTTTGAAAGCTGCGAGTCGAAAGTGGAATTTGGACGCGTTGCTGGTAAAGAAATTGTTGAAAAATATTT
This sequence comes from Drosophila pseudotalamancana, assembly GCA_037075185.1. Taxonomy (NCBI): domain Eukaryota; kingdom Metazoa; phylum Arthropoda; class Insecta; order Diptera; family Drosophilidae; genus Drosophila; species Drosophila pseudotalamancana. The sequence goes on along the minus strand of JBAMCK010000755.1, from coordinate 792,165 downwards.
TAAAAGTATACATAACTGATGAAAAATGTATGGAAACAGTCCACAAAGATAACCGGCAAGTGTTTGTCTTTAAATTGTGCGTGTGGCAATGTGTTTAGCACGTGAATTTTGTGCAATTACAAAATCGCAAAAACGCGAGAGCTGCGGCAGCCACCGTCGCCACCGCCGCCGCCACCACAATCAAGAAAAATGAAATGAAAAATATATAGAAGTTGAAAAACTAGTGCGCTGTTGCTGCTGCGAATTTAATAACAAAAAATATGTATCTATACACATTTTGTGCGGGCTATATATCGTTTCTTAATCTATATGGATAAATGTGTTGCTTCTTCTTATTGTTTTCGACCAGCGTGTGTATGCTCGTGTGCCTTCCTCTGTGTGTGTGTTTGTGTGCTTGCGCGATAAACGTGTACAAGAAAAAAAAATTAAACGTGCAGAATTTCGTATGAATTTTTAAAGCCGATTTACATGCGCTTGGATGTGTGTGTATATTTATATATATATATATATATTTTTAGCAGCGTTGCTGAGTAAGACACTAAAATAGTGTGTGTTTCTGCGAGAAAGCGATTGATAGCAATTATTATTTTGATTGTTGCCAATACGCAAAACATAAATAAATTGTGCAATAATATTTGCTATACAACGCGCGCGTACAAACACAGCCATATAAAAGTTATACACTTCTATTCATGTGGCTTTATTGCATGAGTGTTTGTATGCATGTGTGTGTTTGTTACTTTTTGCCGATGCCGAGTGACAATATACACGCAAGGTTCACTGCGCAACGCCCCTGTGCCTTTCAAAAACACCGTCTCCCACTCTTCTGCAACATGCTGCTTTACGCCGCTGCTGCTGTGTCTCATCGTTGTTGTTTTGCCGCCGCCGCCACAATTTCGTTCGAGTGAGCAAACAAGTCTGCGACCGAGCGAGCGAGAGTGAGGGAGCTGTCCAGCTCCTCCAGTAAGCGAATGACATATTTTAACAGCATTTCTGTTGCGTTTTCTGCTCTGCGTCGGGCCGGGTCGAGCTGCGATGCGTTTGTTTGTTAAGCACAAAGAGTTTCGGCGTCCTTTAAAGGGTGAAAGTATATAAATTTTCGTATTACTTGAAATGTTCGTGCAAAACGTGTGAGCAAGAGCAAAGCTTTGAACACTTTAAACACAGTTAAAGCTTCCTGCTCTCTGAGAACAATGGGTGCGCTTTAAAGTGTATTTTCTGTTCTGTTCTCCCTTTTTTGAATGGTCCGGACAGCCCGTTTTGTGCTATAAATAGTAACCGACTGCCCTCTTCCTTAAAACTTCTTGCCCAGTGGCCTGCAATGCCGCCGCCACCGCCTGCATATTGATTGAAAAAAAAAAAAAATTAATAAAATAAAATAAAACGAAAAAACATACTAGTCCGAGCTTTGTCTATTTAAGGTTGAAGGGGGTATCGATACCAGTCCCGTTTGTATGTGCCAGAGCTGCGTCATATAGTTCACAAAAAGTTTTAATGAACTACTAAACTTATTTGTTATTCAGTGAACAATACAGTTCAATCGGTTATAACTATACTATTTTCTGAATAACTGCATCGGTCATGAGCGTCATTTTGGATCAGTTAGTCATTCACTAAGGATAGATTTTCCTTAGCTGTTATCATGAGAGACTAATTAATACGAATCCGTTATGGTCAAGTAAAAAGTGTGTAATGGTCAGTTACTGCCAAATAAGTGAATTAGTGTTGCAAATAAATGTTTATTAAAACTAAAATTCCGAACTGTAGTCTGAATGCATACAAAAAAAAAGAAAATTAAAGCTTCAAATGCGCTCACGTAAAAAAAAACTGTATAAAATGTTGCTGATGTCGATGTCCAAAAATATTTTACATACAAACAAATATTTATTTGCTGTTCCTCCCTCTTAACCTCCAGCTCATACTATTTCAGACCAATGAAATTGGCGCTTGTTTCTAGTTTTATTACAACATTTTTTTCGCTTGTCATGTTTTCAATGGTTTTATTTCTTCGTTCTGGCGTCCCTTGCTGTACTCGTCAGCGAGCACAAACTCTATACTCATACACACGGATACACTTGTCTTCGCCTGTCTGCACTGTGTAATCATATATTTTTTTGTTGGCACCGCCCCCTTTTAGTTTATGTCTATTTCGCATATTTGCATTGTTATGAATTTTCTCTCTCTCTCTCTCTCTCTCTCTCTCTCTCTCTCTGTCTCTCTCCATATAACAAACAATCTTTTTTGTAATAGGATTAAGTACTAGACAAGACAAAGTCGAATTATCTTTGTTTTTACTTCATATACACATAACTAAAAGTACTTATATATTTTGTCTATTTGATTTGAACATGAAAATTCCACTTGGAAATTTTCTTTGGCTCAGTCAAGTAGAGCACAATAAATGTTTATTCTGTGTATGTATCTGCTATCAATGTGCATGCACTCGGTGCCTTCCTTGCTGTCCTCTTTTCTTTCCATTATTTTTGCATGTACTGCTAAATGTGTGCTTATCATCATTGTGTTTGTTGTACCTTACCTTTTGTTTGTTGCTGACTGCCAATGACTAAAACGAAGGTAAAATAACAATAGAAAAACAAAACCACACACCTGCGACAGGAATTTCACACTTTGAAAATTGCAAAACAAAAAGTACGAAAATAGAACGCAGTCGTTTAAATTTTATTTTCCTATGAAATAAGTTTAAATATAAATACAGTAAACACTCTCTTGAACGGATACACATTGTTTAATGCAAAAAGATATTTATTATGCATCACACCATGTTATTAAAATTGTCCACTATTGGATTAACTTTTTGTATAAGCAAAATTGCCAGAGACATCAATTTGTCTAATTTGTTCTAACTGTATATCCATCTACATACATTTAAATATGTGTTTGAATTTTATTTTATGTGTTGGGAGGAGGGCTTGACTGTTGCCTTGCTGGCTGCTTTGTATCATCGATCGGTCTGTGGCCAAATGTTCTGACGCGCTTTTAGTCTAAAAAAAATATATATAAATCAACGCAATATATAATTTGATTGTTGTGCCAAATGGTTTTTAGCAGCAGCTGGTCGCCAATGGCTAAAAGCGTGCGCGTCAATATATATTATTTTGCTATTTTTTGTTTTGACCAAAATGACTTGCATTGCTTGCATTTTTTTTATGTTCGATTTACGTCATTCGATCTAAACACAGTCGTTTTTTACAAGCCACAAACACACAGAAAGACACAAAAAAAAAAAAAGAAAGAACATAAGGCAGAATTAATGCATACTGAAAAAACAATATAAAGCTTCGCTTATAGGAGATCGCCCTCAGTTTTACCGGCATGAATGCTAATTCCTGAGAAGACGAAAGAAAAAAGCGCGCAAAATGATACGTCACCGACTAACCGTTAATTCGACAAAACAAGTGGCGAGAACGCGAGAAAGCGTGAACACTTAAAACTAAAGCGCATTAAATAAACTTTTGGAGTTACACTGTCAAGTGCGCCAGCAAGTAATTAGGTACAGGAAAACTTTGCTATAGTGACAAATTTAAAGTTTGTTATTAATATATTTTTAATAAGCGTTTTTATGGAACATTTTTTTTTTAATATTTTTTTTTACCAAATTTAACTAAAATTTCTGACATTCAGGCAGTAAAGTACATAAAGTGCATCATGCTGTATTTTATGTGCCTGTTCCTTAATTCCACCCTTTTGATGTGACCCCTAACTCAAGCGGAAAGCAAACGCAAGTTTGGCGCTCCTATCTCTCTCCCTCACACACATATACACGCCAACATTTCGCCCTTTCTTAATCTTTCTTTCTCTCTCTTTCCTGTTCTGCGTATGACTCTTGACTGTTGCAATGGCGTCATCAGCATCAGCGCTTTAAAAGTTTTTGCCTTCCCCAAGACTCATACAAACACGTACTGAAATATATGTATGTGTACGTATGCCTGCCTGTGTGAAGTATACAAATGCGCATGACTTGTAAATATGTATATTTAAACGTGTTATACACACACACACACATACACATATACGACTTGCTGTGACTTGTCGGCTCGAGCCAATGCTTCGTTTTCGTTATTGTGGCATTAAGCCAACAAACAATTTAAGCCAACATGAGTTTTTCCTGCCTGAAAAATTGTGGCAAAAAGAAAGACAAAACAGGAGTGCGCATTCAAACGGTCTTGACTAGAAAATACCCTGTACTGGATATTTGTACTTACTAACCGTTTATATTTTTTGTATATATGTACTGATACAAACAATTATCAATTAAACGTATTTATAAATTTATTGATGTTTTTGATTTATTTTGCACCTTTCATTGATGTAATCCATACTATTGCAGATTTTTATTGGCTACAGGGTATACAAAAACCCACACATACACACACACACACACATTAAATTTGTACTTTTGCTGCTTGCTGTTATCGTGCGTCCGTCGGGTTGATAAACCGGTTTGCTGGCTTGACTTGGTTTGGCTAAATAAAATCGAGAAAAAAGAGAAATGTATACAATACGCCATTCGCCTTCGCTGTTTGTTGGTTCTTAGTTCGAATTTTCGCTAGACAGCCGGCGGCTGTTGAGGCTGCTCAGCTCAGGTAGCAACAACAACAACTATTGAGATAATAACAATAGTTGAGCAGTGAAATGTATCTGTTGGATACATTTACTGTACACTCATCTGCGGCGCTTGAGGTTGTGATTAATGTATTATTGTATGTGATTTGTGTTTGTTTGTGTGGTTAGTTTTTGATATATGCTTGTAATTTGTCTATGTATGTACAATACATACAAACATCAACAGGTTTTTTTTTTGTCGACTTTCTCGACTGCGTGGGCGCATGGAACACGTTGCTGCATCCTGTGGCAACAGCAACACAGAAGTTGCTGCCACTAGTTTTTGTTTCAATTGTAAAACTGGTTTTTGGCGCGCTTTCAAATCTGTTTTGACTCTCCGTCTGCCGCTTCCTTTCTCTGTTCAACTGTTGCTACACACAAATTTCGAATGAACAAATGTATAATTCAACATAATCAGTGCCGAAAGAAAGAAAAAAGCCACGCAATCTTAAGAAATAATTGCAAATGTATTGAAAATTGTTTTAAAAATAAACAAAGCATAGCCATCAATGATTGCAAAGTAGGTGCTGCGAGGTTATAGCGGTGAGAGAGGTTGTATGAATTGTACTACATATATCATATACTATATATAAGAATGTCATAATTGCGTCGCGTTTTTTTTTTTTTTTTTGTTTTTGGTTTCTAGACATTTGTTGGCATTATCTGAGCATCTGTGCAATTCTTTTTAATTCTGACATTGCTATTAATATGATTATGATTATTGCTATAGAATGTGGTACAGTGAAAAAGTGAATTGGGTTTATTTGTTTGTTTAAATATATAATTTTAATTTATGATTTAAACCAAAAAATCATAAGGAAAGGACAAAGCTACAAACTATACTTAATCATTTAGATTCTAGTTTTAATTCGATAAAGTTCCATTTTATGAATGACTACTGGAGTTGGTTTGAGTGTATTCGCTTTATATGTGATGTGGCTATAAAAGTTGTCCCAAGTATATTTTCTGTGTGTTTCTAATTGTTGCGACATTCAAAAGTATCTACACCTGATGTCTTATCATTTTTTTAATGTCTTAAATGTGTTTACCACCTAGATAGGGATAGATGTATCTGTGTCTCATAACCGTACCAGCCTAACTAAGTTTTTGCAAATATTGTTATCTATAAACTCGATTAAACAAGCAAAAATAGAAAAACCTGTTTAAATATGGAATATTTAAGTTTATATTTAAAAATCCAGATCAAAGAATATCTTATCCTTTGATTGAATTCTTAATCTTGCTCAGACAGTAATTTCTATAACAAGAAAAAGAATATAATTTGATTTATTATATTTATAACTTGTATTGCATGCGATTAGTGTGACCTTGAGTATTATAAATAAGGCATTCTAAACTAGTTTAACTCGAAAAGTCGATCATTGTGTCTTCGCTTATCACGACAGCAACGAGAACGACGTTCTATTCTGTTCCATTACGTTTGATAAGATACGGGAAGAAACACGTCAACTAATCCAAAAATCAAATATAATAGAGCAAAACCTGAATAACTGTTGCTTTTGCTGGTAACTGTGCCTTGTTGTCCGTTTAATCAGAGCAAACGATGTTGATAAGCACATTGGAACCCAATGGAATGAGGGGCAATGCCGTCTACACTATATCATGCTGTTGTTAATGTGACGATAGCAGCTGCTCGTTCAACAACAAAAAATGTCTTTCATTTACGGACGATACAAATACATAACATCAATATATGAGACACACACTGACCCAAGCCGAAGCGTTAAATTTCTATGTTCTTGAATCCCCTCTGACCGATCAGCTGGCCCCTGCTCAGTGACTGTGGTAGGAACCAGTGGAAGAAGGATGAGGTTTGGGGGAGGGTATGCAATCAAATAGTATCTTTATCGCTGATGATTGCGAAATCCACACGAAACTTGTCATCGGTGAATATTGTGCTGACATTGGCGCGATTTGTTAGCGATTCGTAAGCGATTTGTTGTTTGTACTTTGACATCAGATTTCATGTTTTCCATTTAATTTGCAAGTTGTATTAATGTATTATGTATTGCATCTGTTTGTTATACAGACATGTCTATATACAGATATGTGTTAATTGTGTCTCTTTCATTTTGTAATTGCAGGATTCTCGATTTCAATATGAAGCGCCAAAAATGATTGTAATGTGTGCATCGTCATCTTGAAAAGGTTTTGTTTCCGTTGATTGAAATTAAAGCAACTGCAACACGCAACGAAGAAACAATTGCGGCACAAAACAAAAAAAAGAAAAAAAAAAATCAAAAAGCACACAGTACACAAAAATAAGAGAAATAAACGTAAAGCGAAGAGATTTATTTCTTATATATATATATATATAAACAATAGAATCCATAAAATATAAAATTTAATAATAATAATACAATATGGATAAAAATCTTATGATGCCTAAGCGCTCGCGCATTGATGTCAAAGGCAGCTTTGCCAATGGGCCTTTGCAAGCGCGACCGCTTGTGGCGCTACTGGATGGACGCGACTGTTCAATTGAGATGCCCATATTAAAAGATGTGGCTACAGTGGCCTTTTGCGATGCACAGAGCACATCCGAAATACATGAGAAGGTGAGCAACATAAGATTGTGATAGACATTTGCTGATTAATCCTGTAAATTTTTTTATTTTCCAGGTGCTTAATGAAGCAGTTGGCGCCTTAATGTGGCACACTATAATCTTGACCAAGGAGGACCTTGAAAAATTCAAAGCTTTACGCATCATTGTGCGCATTGGAAGTGGCACAGATAACATTGATGTTAAAGCCGCTGGCGAATTGGGTATTGCTGTTTGCAATGTGCCCGGATACGGTGTCGAGGAGGTGGCAGATACAACTATGTGCTTGATATTGAACCTATATAGACGCACGTATTGGCTGGCGAATATGGTGCGCGAGGGTAAAAAGTTTACGGGCCCCGAGCAAGTGCGAGAAGCGGCGCATGTAAGTTCAAACCAGAACAAACGATCTTTCTGTATATCAAAATTCACTAATGTCTTTTTCAGGGGTGCGCTCGCATACGTGGCGATACTTTAGGTTTAGTTGGTTTGGGTCGGATTGGTAGCGCTGTAGCGTTGAGAGCAAAAGCATTTGGCTTCAATGTTATATTCTACGATCCCTACCTACCCGATGGCATTGACAAATCTCTCGGCCTCACACGCGTCTATACGCTGCAAGATCTGCTATTCCAGTCCGACTGCGTTTCACTGCATTGCACGCTCAATGAGCACAATCATCATTTAATCAATGAATTCACAATTAAACAGGTAATTAGTGAAAATTTCGTTGTAATAAGTAGAGATTAATTCCTATTAAAAACTAAACAAAATCCTTCGTTTTAGATGCGACCTGGTGCATTTCTGGTGAACACCGCTCGCGGCGGTCTGGTGGATGATGAGACCTTGGCGTTGGCACTGAAGCAGGGTCGGATAAGAGCAGCCGCATTGGATGTGCACGAGAACGAACCATACAATGTATTTCAAGTAAGAGATTGTTGTAAAACAAACATTTTACGCAATCTGAGACGACGCCCTCATCACACTTGATAAGTTTTATACTAAATATAATTATTTTCGATTGGACTTACAGGGCGCACTGAAAGATGCTCCAAATCTAATTTGTACACCACATGCCGCCTTCTTCAGCGATGCATCCGCAACAGAGCTGCGAGAAATGGCAGCCACCGAAATACGTCGAGCGATTGTCGGCAATATTCCAGAAGTGCTAAGGAATTGCGTTAACAAGGAGTACTTCATGCGTACGCCGCCAACCACTGCGGCCGGTGGAGTTGCGGCGGCTGTTTATCCCGAAGGTAAACTACAAATGATATCAAATCAAGAAAAGTAGTGGGAGGCTGAAACAGATGCCAGGGAGAGAGCGTTACAAACAACATAACAAAAAATGAAAACTTTTAAACAAATTCGAAACAAAAAACCAGAAACAGAAATCAGAAATCGTTGAAACAATCACAAACACACATTAACATACACACACACACGCAACACAACACCACACACATTTATGCAGCAAGCGTCTACATATATACATACTTCTATTCTTCTGATTCATTTCAAAGCACACATACATATAAATACATATATAGAAAGTGAGAGTCGCGTTTCATGAAGATTTCAAGAGCGCGTGCTTTAAAAGTTGATATATAAGTTAAACAGTTTAAGCTATATAAATTTATATAAATATATATATTTCTTTATAAATATATATAGGTGTTTAGCACCGGCTTAGTGCCGCAATACGAACATGAATAGTGGATGTTGATGAGTAGAAGGTTTAGAGCGCGACCGATGTTGGGTTAAAAGTTATAAATGATTATACATAGACATATATAAATTCATATATGCATAAAAAGCTACACAAACTACAAACTTCTTAGCAAAGTAACGACTTTTTCGTACTAACTCAAAGATACATCTTAAAACTAATACAAAAGAATAGCGCTTAGCAGCAAACATAGTTGAGTCTTCAATAGAACAATGACCATGTCTTGGGAATTTATTTTATTTTCGTTTGTTTTTATGCTTTGTAATTTTGTTTTTGTTTCTTTCTTCTTTGATAAGTCCTTATTCGAACGGATATTATTGTTACAACAGATTCCAAATGGTTTTCAATTGGAATTTGAGTGCTATATGTTTATTATAAAAAAGTCGTTTGTCCTCTCAACATTGAATATGAAAATAACCTGGTGGATACTTCTACGTTGTCAGCGTTTGTAGTTAGCTTAAAAATGTAATTTCTTTAAAGAATGTACAAAAATTCTTTATATATATATATGCGTATGTAGATATGTATGTATGTATGTATGTATATATGTTTGCATATGTATACATAATTCATAATTACTTACAGCAAAAGGTGAAAGTAAACAATTTGATGGATTGTTGTTGTTAATTGTCTTGAGACCCTGCCTCACACTTTTAATCTAACTAACGATCTATACAGACAAACAAAACTTAAGAGATGAAATACATAAATAGAACTCAACAGATAAATTATTAAAAAAAAAAAAAACAATATAAGAGAATTCGTTCAAGCACACATATTTATATACACATATATCGTATTATACGTTGTAATATTTACTAACTAACCAAGCGATAGACATTTTTTATATACATTTGTAGCTTCCAAATGCCTCCAAGATTTTCTAGTTATCAAGATTATTTTTAAGAATCAATTGATTTTGCGCCATAAATTACTGACTTTCTTTAAGATATATAGATATATGCGAAACAGATAAAAATTGCATTGTAATTAAAAACAGAATCTTTGTAAAGAAAAAAAATTATGCGATTAACAGTTATTTGTTGCTCAATACACTGCTCTTTAAAATGCAAAATGATCTCATCATCCGTGTTTATTTTCGCCTTGCGTAAAGATCTTTAATATGCTGATACAAGAACAGAAGTAATTATTTAAATACGTTTACACAAATACACACACAACAATTATTAAAACAACAACACGGCGCGTGAATATAAACCACATATATAAATAAATATAATACAAAAATCGAGAGAAAATTAATATTAATGCATAGTCTATGTACATTTAAAACACGTAACAGAAATTATATTTAAAAAAATTAAATAAAACAAAAATTTACTATTAAAAACTTAGATTTACATTATTGAGGAGAATATAAGAAAAAAAAAAAGCACATTATGATCAACCGAGTAGTCGGTACATCTAAGAATTGTTAGCGTGTAAAATGTAATAATATTTACAAAAAAAAAAGAAAAAAACAACGGCGCAAAGTATGATTTTGTAAAATTTTTGCAATTTAAGTTAATTATTAAACAATTAATGCAATTGGCGCCAAGTTTTTCACAATTATTCTTCATTAATTTTCGCTCAAGACCAATATCAGCAAAACTTACAAAATATTCCTTATATTAAAAAGCAGAATGGAAACATGAAATAATATTCAACCTCATAAGAAATGCCTCGAGTTTTTTTTAATCATGTATTTTGTTTTGTTTCAAGTAAAATTTGTTAAATTTAACGCATAATATATGTACGCATAGGAACACACATATATATATATTGAAGCATTACACTCAACCTCGACACACATCTATACCCACACACACACACACACACACACACACGATCCTACGAGATATAAACAAGCCGCAACAAAATAAAACTGAGCAAAAGAAAGGAAATTAATAAGCATAAGCGTAAAAGTAAAAGAGACAAAAAGAATAAAATACTGTTATTTTGTAATGTATAAAAATATTTTTAATAACTGTGAAAGCTAAATAAAATTAAACAAAAAAAGCTATTGAAAACAGAGCAAGTTAATTTAAAAACCAACCGACAAAACCTTCCCAAAAATAAAAACAAAACAACAAAAAAAAAAAGAAAGAAAAATAACAAATAAAAGAAAAACTTTAATGAACCTATTTTTGTTGCTTTTGTGTGGCGCATTATTGCAAAATTGTTTAACGAAAAAGAATATGAATAATTTTTTTTTCTTTTTTTTTTTTTCATTAATTTATATTTTAATTATTTTCCATTTTGGGATGATTGCATCATTTGCATGCAGAGCAGAACAAGCTTTATATTTAACAAATATATCTATAAATATATAGAATTAGTAAGTGTTGTCGCCCAAAAAAAAAAAGCAAAATTGAAAGTCAGTAATTTATGAGCATCGGCCAGCGGAATTGATAGTGTATAGAGAATAGTTTCATAGTTTATTGTACTTGATAAATAGAAGTTAGATCTGTAGGCGCCTGTTCTGAATTCATCCGCATCATATATAAAATACTTTCCAATTGACTGCTTATCAAGCGTCATATAAATCTATCTATTTCTTATTCGCCACTACCACTTCTTAGACCACACGCAGCCACAACCAAATCGAGAAACAACTCTATAAACTACCTTACATTAAACTCCCACTTTCCTCAACTGAAATATTAAAAATACCAAGATAAACAGCAACATTTTATTAACTTTACCTAAATACCAAAAATACAAACAAATCGAAATACAAAACAGGATTAAATGGCGGCTATTATACAGGCGCACTGCATCATCGGGCACACAGCACCACACCGCACGATGGTCCCCACAGTACAACAAATCTTGGCAGCGGTAGCAGCAGCGGCGTCGGCATCGGCGGCGGCAGCGGCAGTAACACAACCAACGCTGCTTTGATACCGCCACCGGCCGCAACCGGCGGCAACTCTGTGGCAGCAGCTGCTGTCGCTGTGGCCGCCGCAGCGGCAGCGGCTGCTGCGCTCCTGCCATCTCCAATACCACCACAAAATGTAGCTGTGCCAACTGTGCCACATTTGTCGCCGCAAGTTGGTGGATTGCCGCTCGGAATTGTGAGTAGCCAATCGGTAGGTACCACCAGCAACAGTGAGTGTTGTGTGTGTGCGTGTGTGTTGTGTGTGCGAAGAGAGAAACAATGTGTGTACCCCAGCCAATGCACCCATCCACCAAAAGTTGTTTGTGCCCCGTATACTCTCTGTGTGTCTGTGTGTGAGTGTGTGTACGTGTGTGGTCTAGCTTGTGTTATTGTTGTTGTTGTTGTTTCATGTTGTTGATGTTGATGTTGATATTGATATTGATGTTGTTTTTATATTGGTCATTAGTTGTTGTTTGCCTAGGCTAGGGTTTACTAACACCTATTACTTTTTTTTATATATTTATATATATACATATATATGCATATTATGTGCTACTCTTTACATATATACATACATACGTACGTACAGTTTAATTAATAAAGAATTGCTTTCTAATCCAATCCACATCTTGCTTTTAGCACCTGAGTGCGCCAGACCCTAATAACCATCTGTCATCGAGCATTAAATCTGAAGTGAAGGTCGAGTCAACGGAGACGCCGTAGGCTGCTGCGTCCTGGCTGGAGGCAAAAAAAAAATTTTAAAATTAAATTAATATAATAAAAAAAAAGAAAAAAAAAAACAAAAACAAACAGCAACAAAAACTGGTGTGACAACGGGCAGTGAATCGCTGAAATGAAGCGTTCAGAACGGAGAGGCAGTGCAACTACTATAACTGAATGTCATTTGTTTCCAATGTGATGTTACTTTTGTTGTAATGCCAATTTACAATTAACAAACAACAAAAAAGCATCACATCCAACTGCGGCCTCTGTGAGCAACTGCGCCCAGCCTTTGATTTGAATTTTTCCAAGTTTCTAAGTTATAATTTAAAATACGATACATATTTTCATTACCAACCCAAAAAAAAAAAAACAAAAAAAAAAAAGAAAACAAAACACAAGAGAAACCCTTCCTACACACATACACATACACTCACACACACCACGCCTCAAAATTAACTACGTATGTATTTAGTATTTAATTTGTAACTATTTAGAATTTTACAGTTACAATTTAAGACTTTTATTTGTATTGCAGCAAATTGTAAGAGAAAAATATGTTACCTACATATAAGCGCAAAAACAAAACAAAAAACACAAAAATGTTGGAAAATTTTAACTTAAAAGAAAAAACACAAACAAAAATAGAAAGGAGAGAAGAAAAAACACAAGAATTATGGCATACAAAAAGCAACACATACAAGAGAGACGTTTAGTGCTTAAGATACGTTTAAAGTACATAATAAAAAAAAAAAACAAACGCAGTGTATATGTATGTGTAATGCATTTATACATTTTTCTTATCGTGGGATGAAATGTATCTGAGTGATCATACATTTCTCTTATATAAGCTGCGCTTGTAGACAGAATAAATAAGAAACTATATATGGGACTTCGTATGGAAGAGGTCTACCATGCGAAGTTTGTTAAGAAATTTCAATGAACCGAATGTAAATTAAACAGATTCTTTTGTGGTATGTACAACTTTTATTTGAGTCAACAATACAAAAAGGTAATACTTTTTTTTTGGCTGGTTTACTTTTTTTTATTTTAATTTTGAATTACACCAGTTTTAAACGAGCACAAACTACGTTAAGTCAAAAACAAGTTGACTTTTATTTGGAATACCATTTTTTTCTTGAATGTAGTTATTTTGAATAAAGTTTTTCTAGGTAGAGTTTTTTTATATATATTTTTTTTATTGTAAATATACTCAATATAATATGCAACATTTAACACACGGTCATACTTCCAATATCGAAGGTCCATCACGTTTTCGCTTATTTTAGAACGTTAGTATCTAAATTTTCAGAGTTTTTACTGCGGAATGAACAACATTTACATACATATGGATCAAGTCGAAGATAGTTTTGATACTGCTTGAGGCAGACGGGCACGTTCACATTTAGAGTTTTGTTCAAAAATAATTTTTTGTTCTATACAATTAACAATGATTTTTTGTTTGTGGTCTGCTTAGAAACTATGCTATGAATTTTAACTGATCAACAAAAAGACGACTAATTCTCTGTGTGATGTTTCTTAACAACTATGCAGCAACAATTTGAAATTAAATCCGTTTGTAACACAATTGAATATGAATTGATATAATAGTATTCACAGTCGTGATATCTATATAGAAACCAAGTACAATTATATATATCATGTACATGTGAGTTTCTATATTCATTTCAATAGTTTCGTATTTTGTATGTTGGGTTTTTAAAACCAGGAATATGTTTCAATGTCTTTTTGTACACACATACATATACATAGTTATATATATATATACATATATATATATATATATATATGTATGTATATAAATATATGTATACATATTTATATTTGTGTTGTGTATAAACACGTTCTATCAAAAGCATCGAGTACTCACAATACTTATCATATCATCAACGCCCTTTCATTTGCTGCAGGCGAGTCACTTAACAAAAATAAAATTAACAAATATAGAAAACATGGTTCACAATGAACTTAAAAGAAACGCGTCAAACGCGGCCGCATGAATCGAAAGACGCCATAGGCGCCCAGTCCGATTAATCCATATTTGAAGGTATTCTTGCAGAGCCGCTGACTCAGGCTGGCCTGTGGTATTTCCAGTATGGCTGGAATCTTCTCGGGATCCACTTGACCCCACATTTTTGCAATGCCATTGGCATGTCCAATGCCCACAACGCCAACGACACGCACGGGTCGCACCTGATAGGCTCCTGGAGCTGCCTGCGGCAGCGCCGCTAGTTGCAGTGAGTGACACAAGTAAAGATCACGTTCACGTACAAAGACATCCGAAAAGGCTGGGAATTCGCCAGCCATTTCTTGCATCAATTTCTCCAGCAAATCTTGTTTCTTGCACTCCTCCACCTCTTCGATGCTGATGCTATCGGTAAAGGCCAAACGCCATACCAGCTTCATGGTCTGCCACAAGGATAGGGCGCGCAGAGCACGATAAAGTGTGATGCGTATAGGACGATCGCCCAAATGCAAAATACAGCCAGGTAACTTGTGTATTTCTTCGAAGGCGCGTCGAAACTCACCGCCCGGTGCCATGCCCAAATCTTTGGCAATTTGTGCACTCATCTGCAGCAGCAGAATAAAGAAGATGCCATTGATATAGCCATGAGTCTGTAGAATGCCGCGTATCTAAAAGGTATTCGGTTTAATTAATATATATTTATTTTTATAATATGCGTGTTGTTGTTTACCTTGGGTATATTAATGTTCTTGGCCTCCTCCAGCAGCGTCTTCTCATCGAGCTTAAGTATGTGTACACGGGATGGACATAGCTCCACCATGACCACATCTGGACGGACATTGCGAATGACCTGTGGGTAAAGTCCGAATGATTACCATGGATGTCTTGAATGTAACAGGTTGGGCTTACATATGAGACATCATCCTGTGATTCCTCGCTAAAGTGTGCCGTGCCTACTAAGTAGACCTTGCTGCCAAATGGTGTATTCAATAGAGTCACAGTCGAGGGTAAATTTTGATCGAATTCCTCCAAAGTGTCATAGATAGCAATTTCTCTTTTGGTTTTCGGTTGATCGATGATGGGTACTGCCGGCTCCGCTAACTGCAGTTGCCGTTCGCTGATTCCATCCTCCGCTGCTGAAGCTTCAGCTATAGATATGTCCAGTTTTTGCTTGCTGGACTGCAGTAGGGTGTCAGCTTTGCGACGACGCTTGTCTGATCCATTATCGGGAGCATTACTAGGCGACTTTTTAAGTATGTTTTTAACCTTTTCAACGGCCTCATCGGTTGAGAGTTGCTCAACTAGCACCACCTCTTTCTCAAGATCCTCCTCTTTAATGGAATTCTCATTAATTTCTATAATTGACAAATTGGGATTATCCGATTTAAATATTGTCTTGTTGGCCAGTTGAGATTTAGGATCGACCTCCTCCTGCGATGTATTCGTATCGGTGCTCTCGGATTGCAGCAACAACATGGTCGCATTGATTGTTGCAGCATTTGATGTATGGGAGACAGAAGCTGGCGGGGCATAGCTATTAAAAGCAGCCACGTCCTCCAAATTGCCGTTTCCGTTGTGGGGATCAAAATTATCAACGTTTAACATTTTGTGTGCAAAATTCGTGTGTCCTGCACTTTGATTAAAGTCTGCATTCAGACTTTCTGCGAATTTAAATAAATAAATGTGCCGATTAATAAAAAATATAAAATAAAACTGTTTAGGAATGAAAGAATTATAAGTTATGTGTCTTCTGCTCATATAAGTTCTTCAGCTCAGCCAAATATAACACCATATACTCGTCATCTTTACAACTTTCTCTCAGGCAGTCCTGCAGAAGATCAAAACATTTTTGGTTTAGTTGTGCAGCTCTTGATTTTTGCTCTTCTTCCCTTTTGGCCAGCTTCGCTTCATATTTATCGACCAGCTTTAAGCGCAAGTTTGTCTTCTTGGTCCGTATAATGTCCTTCATCTTCGCCTCTTGTGCCTGGTAAGCGCGCATTCGTATGTTGTGCATTATCTTCGACAACTCATCATCGATTTGCACGCAATGCTCTATGAAACTATTATCATCTGCAAATGGTCTGAATATTTGAACCAAAAACTGTTGCGGAAATGTGACTCGGCTTTGGCTGTCTACCGCGTGCTTTGCAGCGCTTAAGAGCTCTGCTTTAATGCTTTGATTGAAGCATGCGTTTTCCAGATTTTCTTGGTTTAGTTGTTCTACATCTTTCTCCATATGTTCGTTTTCAATTCTAAGCGCAGCCAAATGGAGTTTTATGGTGTTCAGTTGCCTTTTAAGAGATGATTGCTGTTCCTTCAATTCTCTATGCAGCTGCACAGCAACAGTTTTCGCGTTGGTCTGCTGCTGATTTCCTGGTGCCAGCTTCTCCGCACTGGCCTCATTCTGTTGATGAGCTGCTTCTGGATTGCGGCAGCTCATGTTCACAAGTGTAACAATTTACTCAAGCTGTATATAGCTGACGACTGAAGCGCCAAGGCCAACTGAACAGTTTAAATACTTTACAACTTACCATTGCACGATCTATAGTTTGTTGTCGATAGCTGATGATCCAGGGCACTGTCATAAAATGTGCTATCGCCAATAAATGATTTGGTCTTCTGTTCTGGAGTTCCCATTGTCGAGTCGCTTGAAGTTGATCCTGATGAATCCATTTGTGCACAATCGGTGGTCGTGTGTGTATACAATATAAATATATATATATATATATATTTATATATACATATACATATATATATACATATATATATTTATATAAAATGTATATATAGTGCTTAAGGGTGTGAGTGTCGTTGAGCTAGGTGTGTTTGTTTAGTGTATGTACACAGCTGCTGCCTTGGAAGAATTACGGATTGAAATTCGGTTTCTGTTGTTTGCTGTTGCTTCACCCACGTATCTACGTATCTACGTATCTACGTATCTACGTATCTACGTATCTTTTGTATGTATTTTATTTGTGCCTACGTAGCTCGGACATCAGTTGTTGTTGTTATTTATGTTTTTGTGGTGAGTACCGCACTCAGTGAAGAACTGTAAGTTACAAAATAATGGGAGAGGGAGAGATCAGCTGAGAGGTACCAATAGATAATTCCAGTCGACCTCCTATCACGAACTTAAAATTTCAAAGATTCTGCGTACGTGTACATCTTTCTTGATGCTTAATACACAGCCTAGTGTCCTTATAAATCAGTAGGTGACATATAGATTGAAAATATTTCAATAGTTAGGTTTACTAAGATATTCACCAACTGCTAGCCACATTATTTGTATTGTTTTGCTTTCGTCAGCTACTTATGCAGGAACACACATGCTTACATATGTATATACATATGCCTGTGTGCATGTACCCAATACAATCACTTACCTGAAAGAATAAAATTTATGTGCGCAGACCTATAATTGACGTAAAATTTGTGCAGCTGCGTGTATTTCGGCCTGCTTTGTTTTGCACTTGTTAGTTTGTTTTGTTTTTGTTTTTGTTTTTATTTTTTAAACGGAAAACCAAAAAACTAAAGAATGAAATTGTGATTGTGGCAAACTGAGCTAAGCGTTCTCTTCTTCTTGCCAGCATGCACCAGTGCTGCCTATAAAATTAAAATGTCGCACTCAATTAAAGTGTGCATGATACATATCTTTTGCAAAACCTTTGTGCTTTAAAAAGATTATAAAAAATATTGTTCGTGTTGCTTCCACAACATTTTTATAAATTTTGTATTTTGATACCATTTAGACACAACAAACATATTTTTGCATGATCCAGCGGCCTGTCATACAATTTATTTAGTTTAATTTGCTGTCGTATGGCAACACTGTCTAAAATCAGCTGTTTGCCGCGTTTAGTACCCATTTAGCTGTTGGAAAAAGTTAAATTTAAATTTTATTAATAACAATGTCTGATGACGCAGAGGAGCCAAACAAGGTAAAAGTCAACAAAAAATTTGAGACTTTTGTAAAACTCATGTTTTGTTTTTACTAAATCCCATGTAGAGTTTCTATATATTTGGACGCGACGTTGCGCAGATACCATGCTTTCGTAACAGTTTTCTTTATGGCATCAGCGGCGGGATAGGTGTCGGCGTTTTGGCATTTCTGGGAACCTCCCGACCACATTTGTCTACACACATTGGTTTTGGCTCCTTCTTTTGTGGGACAATAGTTTATTGGATGGCCTGCAGGTGAGTTCGACAGTGGCAATGAGCAACCTTCACACTTATCCAATGCCTTTCGACAGGTATCAATGGTCACTGCGGCGATTCGAGCAGCAACAACTGCAAGAGGGAATGCGTCGGCAAGCCTTGTACGAGGGCACGAAGGTTGAGCGGGAGCTGGACATCAAATCTGCGTAGCAAGTGGGATACATACATACATACATACATATTTCAATGAAATGTTTAAATCCTTACATGCATTAAGTCGATTTGTAGCTGAATCATTTTTATATGGACATAATATGTTAACATAAGTAAATTGTATTAGGATTCGTAACAAAGCTTTTCACAAAGTTCAATGTGCTGAGCTGTGGAAATATTTGATGTGTAAATGCATACACACATGTATTTTAATCAGAGTTGAACGATAAGGAGAATTGTGACATACTTAAGTGCAAAAAAACAAATGCATACATGGCTGTTAATACAAAAGAGGCACATGTAAACTTATGTATATACATATAAGTTAATTTAAGTGTCAATAAATTCTGTACATTTGTTTAATTTATTCTCAAGTATCTAAAATTCCGAATAACAAACACCGCCATAAAGTCTGATGCTCTTTTTGGAATACATCTTAATGCATCTAATTACTTTTAAATGAGCTACCGGTCAGGTAGATGATAACCTCAACCGTATTCTCTCGACGCCGCCGATGAGCAATATAACTTAATGAGTCTACCCCATACAAAAAAGACGCACTCGATCCTGATTGGTGTCGTTCGATTCGGGTCGGTTCTAATCTCGAAAACGGTGAGTCTCAGCGTCAAAACGAATTCGTTTCTTGATCGAGCCGGTCGTGTTTTTAGAGTGCGTTGTGTGTGGGAACTGTGTGACACTTTACATATATTGTATTGTGGAACGATTACATATATTGTATGTATAAAAATAGATAAACGAGTTTTAAAACAAATCGTATACGTTTCCGAGCAATGTCAAAGACAGCAGCAACATCTGTCTTAGTGTTTTTTGTTAATGGCAAAAAGGTATTGTGTTAAAAGAAAAAAAAACACTTTTTGTTTAATATGTGACAGTGACACTTAATTGTATTTATTTATATAAGTTGAGAAGAAAATATAGTTCATAGTGTTTTAAAATTCTCAACAGCAATCTTTGTATTGCACTCCAAATGGCAATTATTTAGAGCACCGCACCCCTATACGATGTTTCCCATTCAATTAAACAGATTGAGCGCTCTTTTAATAAATTGATAGCGACTGTGTTTTTGATAACAATTGACCTACAATAATGGGTCACTGTTTTTTTATTGGGGGCCAACGTCACGCCTTATCAACAAATTTTCAAGTTCCTTTTGAAAGCGACTGCAACCTGGCGATAATAAAGATATAGTTTATGAAATATGAAAGTCTAGAATAGTTTTATTTCCGCAGCCGAAAAGGCATTTCAAATGAAACTATTTTTATGAGAAAGAGAGAGATAAGATTGTAGGAAAAGTGCGTGCCATCGTTTTTTAAACATTGGAATACCTAACTGCTGAATTTGAATTCTTTACATAAGCAATAGATAAAAAGAGGCTTAGCTGGCCAATTTTATCTCCCGCATGCAGCAGATAGCTTTATTGGCTTGATATCGATAATAGGGCTTATCTGCAAGTAATGCATGTACTATATATGTATTACAGATGCATCCAGACTGTATTAATAAAAGTGCTGAACTCAAATGCAATATATAGTGGAAGCGCGTGTTGTTTTTAAGTGAATTGCCTGATAATAACTGATAGTACGTTACATATGTCGAGGGCTGGTAAACAGGCTTAGTCTCTAGGTTATAAATACCCATGGGTACCTTTAATAAATAATAAGTATAATATAAATAATAATATAATAATAATAATAAATAATAATAATAATTAATAATAATTAATAATAATAATAATTAATAAATAATAGTAATTCATTATTGGTACCCTATTTTTACAAAATTAATTTAAATTAATCTTTAGTTTTGTTTTTATGTATGATTCTAAGCTTATCTTTTGTTCATCTATTTTCATTTATTGCTGTAAATAACATTTACATTGTATTAATTGTTAGTTGTTATATACGTATATATATGTTCATGTATTGCAAAAATTAATTAATTATTTTAAGCATGTACGCTGGTCGCCTCTCTATCTGAAAACTTTGAATTTAGGTTGATTTTTTGCTTAAGCTATGAAAAGTAAATCAAGAATTTTGTGAGCTGGAAACCGGTTAAACTCGTAAATAATAAGATTAGAGGATAACTAACGAAAACTTAGTTTGTATACCTGTTGATATATATCGTGTAACAGGTGTAAAGTTGTTCCGAATAAGATGTTATATAGTTATAGCAATAAATCTGCCCATAAATTATCTTCTACTATACGAGTAGCCCGTTGCACACGACTCAAACACTTTTGTTGTTTATAAGATAAGTGGCTAAAAAATGTTAATAGCCTTGCGCTTCAGACCGGTTTATAATACTTATCTGCTTACTTATTGCTCCACACGTGAAAGATACAAAAAAAAAAAAGTATCTTATGGGTTGCGATTCATTCAACATTTCGGATAAAGTTCGTTCAACTGTTGATAAACGATTTAAAAAGCTGCAGCTTGGAAAAAGCGGTTCTGTGAATGAAAGACTAAGATACCCTCTACTATTTTGTAATATCCTTTTTTATATAACTAGATATTTCCAGTAAATCCTTATTATATTATTAAATTGAACTTCAAATTTATTGTTTACAGGTAATTGATTCGAGTCCCGATCCGGAATGCACGCTGCTCACTTATCTGCGCGAGAAGCTGCGCCTGTGCGGCACCAAGCTGGGCTGCGGAGAGGGAGGATGTGGAGCGTGCACAGTGATGATCTCCCGACTGGATCGTCGCACCAGTAAGATCCATCACCTGGCTGTGAACGCGTGCCTGACGCCCGTGTGCGCCATGCACGGCTGCGCGGTGACCACTGTGGAGGGCATTGGGAGCACGCGGACACGACTGCATCCGGCCCAGGAGCGTCTGGCCAAGGCGCACGGCTCGCAGTGCGGCTTCTGCACGCCCGGAATCGTGATGTCGATGTATGCGCTGCTGCGCAATGCGGCACAGCCATCGATGCGGGACCTGGAGGTGGCTTTCCAGGGCAATCTGTGCCGCTGCACCGGCTATCGCCCCATCTTGGAGGGCTACAAGACGTTTACCAAGGAGTTTGCCTGCGGCATGGGTGACAAGTGTTGTCGCGTTAACGGCAAGGGATGCGGAGGCGACGGCGATGCGGGCGACACTGATGACACGCTCTTCGACCGCAGTGAGTTTCAACCGTTTGATCCCAGTCAGGAGCCAATCTTTCCGCCGGAGCTGCAGCTAACTGCAAAGTACGACGAGGAGAGCCTGATCTTTCGGTCGGATCGTGTGACCTGGCATCGACCAACGCAGCTGCAGGAGCTGCTTCAACTGAAAGCTGATCATCCGGCGGCCAAGCTCATTGTGGGCAACACCGAGGTGGGCGTGGAGGTCAAGTTCAAGCACTTTCTCTATCCCGTGCTCATCAATCCCATCAAAGTGCCCGAGCTGCTGGAGGTGCGTGAATCGGAGAAGGGAATTTACTTTGGTGCGGCCGTCAGCCTGATGGACATCGATGCCTATCTTCGCAAGCGCATCGAGGAGCTGCCGGAGGCACAGACGCGCTTCTTCCAGTGCGCCGTGGACATGCTGCATTACTTTGCCGGAAAGCAGATACGCAACGTGGCCTGCTTGGGTGGGAACATCATGACCGGCAGCCCCATCTCCGACATGAATCCCCTGCTCACGGCGGCTGGAGCGCGCCTCGAGGTGGCCAGCCTTGCGGAGGGCCGCCGCTCGGTCCACATGGGCAGCGGCTTCTTCACCGGCTATCGACGCAATGTCATTCAACCCCATGAGGTTCTGCTGGGCATACACTTCCAGAAGACCACGCCGGACCAGCATGTGGTCGCCTTCAAGCAGGCGCGACGCCGTGACGACGACATTGCCATCGTGAATGCCGCCGTGAACGTCAGCTTTGGGTCCGGCTCCAATGTGGTGGAGAGCATACATATGGCATTTGGTGGTATGGCACCCACAACGGTGCTGGCTCCACGCACCTCGGAGCTGATGGTGGGCGAGCCATGGAGCCAAGCACTGGTCGAGCGCGTGGCGGAGAGCCTGTGCGAGGAGCTGCCCTTGGCCGCCTCGGCGCCGGGCGGCATGATAGCCTATCGACGCGCCTTGGTCGTCAGCCTCTTCTTCAAGGCCTACTTGGCCATCAGCCGGAAGCTGTGTGATGCGGGCGTAATGCCGCCGGATGCTGTGCCCAAGGCGGAGCTCAGTGGCGCCGACACCTTCCACACGCCAGCCCTGCGCAGTGCTCAGCTATTCGAGCGTGTGTCCGGCGATCAGCCAAGCCATGATCCCATTGGCAAGCCCAAGGTGCATGCGGCTGCCCTGAAGCAGGCCACCGGCGAGGCCATTTACACGGATGACATACCCCGAATGGATAGCGAGCTCTATTTGGCCTTCGTGTTGAGCACCAAGGCCCGCGCCAAGATCATCACCCTGGATGCCAGCGAGGCATTGTCCTTGGATGGGGTGCACGCCTTTTTCAGCGCCAAGGACCTGACGGAGCACGAGAACGAAGTGGGTCCGGTGTTCCATGACGAGCACGTCTTTGCCGCCGGCGAGGTGCATTGCTATGGCCAAATCATTGGCGCCATAGCCGCGGATAATCAGACGTTAGCCCAGCGCGCTGCTCGGCTGGTGCGCGTGGAGTACGAGGAGCTGCAGCCAGTGATTGTCACCATCGAGCAGGCCATCGAGCACAAGTCCTACTTTCCAAACTATCCCTGCTATGTGAACAAGGGTGATGCGGCCCAGGCCCTTGCCGAGGCGGATCACGTCCATGAGGGCAGCTGCCGGATGGGCGGCCAGGAGCACTTCTATCTGGAGACCCATGCAGCCGTCGCCGTGCCCCGCGACAGCGACGAGCTGGAGCTGTTCTGCTCCACCCAGCATCCCTCCGAGGTGCAAAAGTTGGTCTCACACGTGGTCAATCTGCCCGCCCATCGGGTTGTCTGCCGCGCCAAGCGTCTGGGCGGTGGCTTCGGAGGCAAGGAATCGCGTGGCATTGCGGTGGCACTGCCAGTGGCCTTGGCTGCCTATCGACTGCGTCGA
This sequence comes from Drosophila pseudotalamancana, assembly GCA_037075185.1. Taxonomy (NCBI): domain Eukaryota; kingdom Metazoa; phylum Arthropoda; class Insecta; order Diptera; family Drosophilidae; genus Drosophila; species Drosophila pseudotalamancana. The sequence continues at coordinate 768,275 of JBAMCK010000755.1, read as the reverse complement.
CCTGTGCGCTGCATGCTGGACAGAGATGAGGATATGCTGATCACTGGCACGCGGCATCCCTTCCTCTTCAAATACAAGGTGGGTTTCAGCAACGAGGGCCTCATCTCGGCTTGTGAGATCGAGTGCTACAACAACGCCGGCTGGTCCATGGACCTTTCCTTCTCGGTGAGTACTTTTCGAATCCCTCCTCAATGACATACTCAATGGGTGATCCCCGACAGGTACTGGAGCGCGCCATGTACCACTTTGAGAACTGCTATCGCATTCCAAACGTTCGCGTCGGTGGCTGGGTGTGCAAAACTAATCTGCCCTCCAATACGGCGTTTCGCGGCTTCGGCGGCCCTCAGGGCATGTTTGCCGGCGAGCACATCATCCGGGACGTGGCTCGGATCGTAGGCCGAGATGTGCTGGAAGTGATGAAGCTGAACTTTTACAAGACCGGCGACTACACACACTATAACCAGCAGCTGGAGCGTTTTCCCATCGAGCAGTGTTTCGAGGATTGCCTCAAGCAATCACGATATGATCAGAAGAAGGCGGAGATCGCGCGCTTTAATCGGGAGAACCGCTGGCGCAAGCGTGGCATTGCCCTGGTGCCCACCAAATATGGGATCGCCTTCGGCGTCATGCATCTGAACCAGGCGGGCGCCCTTATCAATGTCTACGGGGATGGATCGGTGCTGTTGTCCCATGGCGGCGTGGAGATTGGCCAGGGATTGAACACAAAGATGATTCAGTGTGCCGCCCGAGCGCTGGGCATACCCATTGAGCTGATACACATCTCCGAAACGGCCACGGATAAAGTGCCCAATACTTCGCCCACGGCGGCCAGTGTGGGGTCGGATCTGAACGGGATGGCCGTGCTCGACGCTTGCGAGAAGTTGAATAAGCGGTTGGCCCCCATCAAGGAGGCGCTGCCCACGGGCACCTGGCAGGAGTGGATCAACAAGGCCTATTTCGATCGGATCAGCTTATCCGCAACCGGTTTTTATGCGATGCCGGGCATTGGCTACCACCCGGAAACGAATCCCAATGCACGCACCTACAGCTACTATACAAACGGTGTGGGCGTGTCTGTGGTGGAGATTGACTGCCTTACTGGCGACCATCAGGTCATCAGCACGGACATCGTCATGGACATTGGTTCGAGCATCAACCCAGCCATTGACATAGGTCAGATTGAAGGCGCTTTCATGCAGGGCTACGGCTTGTTCACGCTCGAGGAGCTGATGTACTCGCCGCAGGGCATGCTCTACTCCCGCGGACCTGGCATGTATAAGCTGCCAGGCTTTGCAGATATACCTGGCGAGTTCAACGTCAGTCTGCTCACCGGTGCACCGAATCCACGCGCCGTTTATTCATCAAAGGTAAGACCAATCGTGACATTATTTTATGTGTATTTTATATTCCGCATTATCTCTCAGGCCGTTGGAGAGCCGCCGCTTTTTATAGGCAGTTCGGCATTTTTTGCCATCAAAGAAGCCATCGCCGCGGCACGCTCTGAGCAGGGATTGAGCCAAAGCTTCAATTTGGAGGCGCCTGCCACATCTGCGCGGATACGCATGGCTTGCCAGGATCAATTCACCCAACTGGTAAAGTCTTTCCACGACGTACAAAGTTTAATAACTAATCCCTTACAATTTTTTAGCTTAAAATGCCGGAGGCGGGCACCTACACGCCGTGGAATACAGTGCCATAAACATCTTCTATCTTATTCATTTGTTACAAATATGATTACCATTAATAATAATAAATATTTTAGTACTGAGTTGTTGTTATATAATCTAAGGCTTCCTAAACACAATCCTTTCCACCCAGTCCAGGTAAGCGTATAGCTTTGTGTAGACGCCTGGTGCATTGGGCGCTGCACAGAATTTGCCGAACGAAGTGATGCCCACGACGAAGGCCACGCAGTTGTTTTCGGGCAATACTGCATGCAGCGGTCCGCCGGAGTCTCCCTGGCACGTGTCCTTACCGCCCAGCAAGTACCCAGCACAGAACTGTGAATCAATAATGCCGTTCGGCAAGCGTCGTTCCTTGCGATAGATTTTCTTGCAACGCTGCTGCTGAATCATGTCCAAATCCACCTGTCGCAAAATATTGGACTTCGCGCCCAGAAACTCAGTGCGTCCCCAGCCGGTTGCCACTACAGACTTGATGTGCAGATCGGGCATTTGCCACAGGCAGGCTGGACGCACATGCTCCGACAATTTGACACGCTTGGTCAGCTTAAGCAGCGCTATGTCATGGTAGTACGAAGATGAACGGTATTTTGGATGCAGTATAATTATAAGTATTTTCGCATCCTGCTGCCACGGGCTCGTTACATTCAGTTGCTGTGCGCCCAGACGCACCATGTCAGGCGGCTTACTAAAAATAAACCATAGACAATTATAGTCGGGAGTTGTTGGCTCTTGCGACTCACCTACCCGACGTGGCACAATGTGCCGCTGTGAGCACGTAAAGCTCACTGACTAGCGTGCCGCCGCATCCCCATTTGATGTCTCCGTCGCTTTGAGTCCAGCCTAGTGCAGTCATATGTGGGAAAAGGTTGTGCAGTGTCGGGCTTCCACCGACAATCAATGGCACGCTGGGCACACATTGTTTGCCGGAGAAGATGCGGTCAGTGTCCCCCAGACGGAGACTCCTGGTGGCGCTGTTATACTCCTGGCATTCTGAAAATGTTGGCCATTAAAGATTTGTTGTTGGTGTTTAGGTTCTGTAATCAATTTACTTGTTGCGCTTATACGTTGCGCCTGGAAGTGCTTTTCGGCCAATGGGCAACAAATGACCGGCACGTTGTTGCGATGCGTGCAAATGTCAATGGGTGTGCCGTGCACCCGAAATTCGCGTATAACGTGCAGACACTGATAGCCCAGGATGCAGTAGCCGCTGCGTCCATCGAAACTACGCCGGCAGAAGGCCCCCTCCTGAAGTAAATGTGCCGCTCCAGACCGCAGCTCTTCGTCATTGGTGAATTTCAGGGAGCTCCCCGCTAGTACATCCTGAAGTTCGTTTTCAGTTCCGTCCGTATCGGATGTAGTTTCCTCTTGCGGCCAAAACTCTGCAAGTGTATATTTTGTTGTTTGGTAATTGACGATCTCAAAGGCTGCTAAAAACTAAACAAGTTAATAAGAACTTGGCATTCCATTCAATCATTTTTATTACCATTCAGCGCGTATGCTTGTAGAATTATAAACGTTAAATGTAGGCTAATAACTGTTGACAAAATTGGCATCTCTGCGTTTGTCGCTGCATTTGTTTTGTCTCTCGCACATTTGTAAACAAAAAGCTGTTATTCACAGTGTTGTGCAATGAGCGAATATCGTTAACTCCAATTAGGAGCGAATAGAAAAAGGGTTGCCAGGCAACATGTTTATTTAATCGATGGGGCAGCCTTGAAATTTGATTTAACGCATTTTGAATGGCCGGTAAAAGTAAAAAGAAACGAAATAGCAAAGATTCTACGTCAAGCAACGCGGGAAGTGGCGAAGGCGAAGAGAAGAAAAAGAAGGATGGCGGCAAGAAGAAGGGCGGTGTGGGCAAGTCCATCGGCTGTGATATATTTAACGATGCAGCAATGGAGAATGCCTACTATGTGTGCCACAATGTCCAGGTGGGTCGGAAGGTTGGTGGAACATTTGTTATGCTTACTTAATCTGCTTTTACAGGATGTGCTGAAAACTCGTGGTTTTCCTTGGCCTGATGGTCAGAAAAAGAAGAAGAAGGGCAAGCGTTGAGCAAAGCCTTAAATAATAGCTCTCAGTGCAGAAAATATATCAATAAACAAAATATTATATGTGTACATACTTAATTAACAAAAAGAAATACAAATACAAATACTTGCATGAGGGCATGGTGATTTTTACCTGTGCTCCTATTTATATCAGACCAAATCAAGTCGTCATCATCAATTTCGAACCAAAAACAATTTCTGAAAACGCAGTCAACGCAACGTCAAGCGTCAGCAACAACACTTTCTAGAACAAACGTCAAAATCTCCAAAATACGAAAACATATCAAAATTTTCGGCGTGAGAAATAATTACACATACAAAGAACAAATCAGAACACATTTAGACTCGTTTTTGTAGAATTGCCAAAAATCTTAGTAAGGCGTCTAGCGCAAAGATTGCACCATAAATCCGAGAGTCGTCCGTGCTCGCGTCTCAGTTGGAAGGCATCTGTGGCCATAAGCGGTTCATTGCGACGTCAACGTTAGCGAAGCGTTTGGAATAGCTTTTTTTTCATAGCTGGAAATATGGTGAAAATACCGGCAATTGGTATCGATCTGGGCACCACCTACTCCTGCGTGGGCGTCTGGCAGAACAACAAAGTGGAAATCATTGCCAACGATCAGGGCAATCGAACGACACCTTCGTATGTGGCCTTTAATGACACGGAGCGCCTTATTGGCGATGCGGCTAAAAACCAGGTGAGTGGCCGCTGCGCTTGCTGAACTTGACATCAAATATGGCTCGCCATATTTGGTCAAAATTGAACAGCCATGAATGCGGCTGTGTTACTCATCGACGGTTCTATTGGCTGGCATATTCCCTTTTTCAAAGCTTAATCCTAGCTTTGTTGATCGGATTGATCCATTAGTAAACCATATTGACTTAACATACGAGAGTATTCACTGTGCATTGGAACATATATGACTGCATTCATAAGCATTTAAATTGGAGCACGTATAAGTACATACACCCAAATGTTTATAAAAATACGTCCGCTTATATATTCTATGTATACAGATTGTATGGAAGCATCTCAACAGTTGGTCGATATAAAAATAGACATTTTGCTGACTAAGTGTTAAACCATCTCCATTTCAGGTTGCAATGAATGCCAAGAATACGGTGTTCGACGCAAAGCGCTTAATTGGACGCAAGTTCAATGACCGTAAGATACAGGATGACCTTAAGCATTGGCCCTTTAAGGTCATCGACGAGGGCGGCAAGCCCAAAATTGAGGTCGAGTTTAAGGGTGAACGCAAGCGTTTTGCACCTGAGGAGGTCAGCTCCATGGTACTCACCAAGATGCGAGAAATCGCGGAGGTCTATCTGGGCGGCAAGGTGAAAGATGCCGTTATTACTGTGCCGGCATATTTCAACGATTCCCAGCGCCAGGCTACTAAAGATGCCGGCTCCATAGCTGGTTTGAATGTGCTCCGCATCATCAATGAACCCACGGCTGCTGCCTTGGCCTATGGCCTGGACAAGAACTTGAAGGGAGAGCGTAATGTCTTGATATTCGACTTGGGCGGTGGCACCTTTGATGTATCCATACTGTCCATCGATGAGGGTTCACTGTTCGAGGTGAAAGCCACTGCAGGCGACACACATCTGGGCGGCGAGGACTTTGACAATCGCCTTGTCAATCACTTTGTGGAGGAGTTCAAGCGCAAGCACAAGAGCAACATCAGCGGCAATGTGCGAGCCCTCCGCCGGCTGCGCACTGCGTGCGAGCGGGCTAAGCGGACGCTTTCCTCCAGCACCGAAGCGTCGTTGGAGATTGATGCGCTGCACGAGGGAATTGATTTCTACTCGAAGATATCGCGTGCTCGCTTTGAGGAGCTGAACATGGACTTGTTCCGCTCGACCATAGAGCCAGTGGAGCGCGCCTTGAATGATGCCAAAATGGACAAGAAGGCCATACACGATGTGGTCCTGGTGGGTGGCTCCACACGCATACCGAAGATTCAGCGCCTGCTGCAGGACTTCTTCGGTGGCAAGCAGCTCAACTTGTCAATCAATCCCGATGAGGCGGTGGCCTATGGGGCCGCCGTGCAAGCGGCCATTCTCACTGGTGTGGGCAGCTCCCAGATCCAGGATCTGTTGCTTGTGGACGTGGCACCGCTATCGCTGGGCATTGAGACGGCTGGCGGTGTCATGACTAAGCTGGTGGAGCGGAATGCACGCATTCCCTGCAAGCAGCAGCAAACCTTCACCACGTACAGCGACAACCAGAACGCGGTCACCATTCAGGTGTATGAGGGAGAGCGTGCCATGACCAAGGATAACAATCTGCTGGGCAACTTCAACCTAACGGGCATACCGCCTGCACCGCGCGGAGTGCCCAAAATCGATGTGACCTTTGACCTGAACGCCGATGGCATTTTAAATGTCAGTGCCAAGGATAACAGCACCGGCAAATCCGAGAAGATTACCATTACCAATGACAAGGGACGTCTGTCCAAGGCGGAAATAGATCGAATGCTCGCCGAGGCGGAGAAGTACAAGGATGATGACGATCGTCAGCGGGAGCGAGTCGCCTCCCGCAACACATTGGAAGGCTACATCTACGGCTGCAAACAAGCCGTGTACGAGGCACCCGCTGGCGTCCTAACTGATGCAGACAAGTCCAAGGTGCGGGAGAAGTGCAACAAGGAGAGCGCCTGGCTGGACAGCAATACGCTGGCCGAAAAGGAGGAGTACGAGCATCACCTCAAGGAATGCCAGCAGGTCTGCAGTCCCATCATGTCCAAACTGCATTCCGGCGGTCAGCCACCCAAAGGCAAGTCTGCTGCCGGCCGCAAGAACAGCGGCCCCACCGTCGAGGAGGTGGACTAAGTGACCGCCCAAGGGACTTGCTCAAGCAACAATTGTATTCAATATGTATTTGGAATATATGCAAATGAATCTCTTCATTATGTACGCCACCAAGTCTTGAAAGCTTTTCGCTTTCATTGTCTTTTGCTTGTCGCACCGATTAAAGGTGTCTGGTGAAATGTAAAGTATTTTTTCTATGGTAATCCTTCATCTCGTAAAGCAAGCTGTGGCAGGTTTTGGTTGGACTAGTCAATGGTTTGCTGCTGCGATAGGCTAAAGGAACGCTAGACCCCTCATCTTCCACTCATAATCAAGCTTGTTGGTGCAGCGATCTAATCCCTTGACCAAAGTGAAACCCGCATGCCGTTGGCTGCAAATTCCGCCGTAAAGTATGCGAAACTTGTTTACATTTAATGAAAGCAAATTGAAGAACTGGCATATAGTAGGCAAAGAAATTTATTCAAAGCTGCCGTACAGTATGCAAAATTTCCCGATTGCCGTTAAGCTCAGTTAGCTCTCCGCACTATGTGTTGCATGCCACCTCCAATCCTGTTGCCACAAGGTAATTGTAATTTATATATATACTGTATATATATATATATATATATATATATATATATGTGTGTGTATTTCATACCTATTCATATCTATTGCGTCTGTCATCAAGATAACCGACATCTAGCTTTTGATAATCGAATTTATGCTACAAAAAAATAGGAAATTTAAAAGAATTTTATTATTATAAACAAATGGGATACATCTATTTAAAAACAAATACTACGCTGCGTCTGATATTCTGGAATTAATGTTCAAAATTTCAAGTCTATATAGTTTACAGTTCTCGAGATCGTCGTGTTTATGCAACCGGAAAACAGACTGATGAAGGTAATTTATCAACTTTGAATTGTTATAACTGGGTTAAATATAGTCCGATTTTGGAAAATTATACCGTTGTTGATTCGGCAAACCCTGTAGAATGAACCGGAACTATCGATTTTGGATTTTAGAACTAAGCCCATTTTGACAAAAATTGCAATAGTACCCCTTGCAATTTTTTCAAAAATCGTCAAAATTAAAATTTTTTGAAACTTCGATATTTTGAATGCCAATCGATGCTGCTGATTCATACGAACAGAAAAAGATACAGATTTTGAAAATCGAAGTTAGAGCACGAAAAAAGGGTATTTAGGGCGATTTTTGGATTTTCCATTTTAAATGGAAAAGTTACGATTGTGAGATAGGAACATTAGTGGCTTATTAGAATATAAGATAGTCAATAAATAATTAAAAACTAAGTAATTAAGCCAAAAGATATCCATTAAAGTAATGCAACATTGTTGGCCAAGTTTTGTGCAACCAGCTGCCTGAGAGCTGCGGCCAGCTGCAGCTGCGATAGATCTGGCGACAGCTGCGGCTGCTGCGTGCCACATCAATGGCGCCGTAGACAGCTGTGCCATTCAGATAGGTGTCCAGCCAGTGAGAGCTGTGGGGAAGGAGGATAAGCTGAATGGAAGGCATGCAACTGGAGTCCACTTACTTGGCCAGAACATCGATTAGCCTGGAGGCAGCTGTGGTGCTCAGGCGGGGCTGTTGCAACTGTGCCGCGTTTTGTTGCAGGTAGTGGCAAATAGCTCGCTGTGCACAGACGGAGACATCGATGCTGTGCTCGTCCAGCTGTGCTTCCAGCACCTGCGTCAGACTCCGCACTGAGAGAAAGATGGGAGTGGCATTCAATTAGAGCACGACATTGCCGATAGCTGTAGGTTACTCACTGCTGCGCCTGGACTTCGGCTCCTCTTCGTGCCGCTTGGCACTGAAGCCATAACCATTCGCATTGCCAATGGAGGTGAACACCAGTGGTGCAAGCACCAAACGCACAATTCCCGCAACGATGGCGCCGGCGGCCACGACGATCGCCGTATTGATCAACGCTCCGGTGCGGAGATTGAGCAAATTGTGGACAGCGTCGCGGGCCAGCTGCATGCTGCGCTTCACGGGAATTTTGACGAAGGGCACTATGAACTCCATCTCCACGCTGACATCCTCGCCGCTGGGACTGAAGTGGAAGCCGCGTGCCTCGCGCTCAGCTCCCCCTCCTCTCTCCACACGGGGCTCAAAGTCGTGGAAGCGCAGCTGCCGGGCACTCGCATTGTTGTAGTAGTAGTCGCTGTAGTTGGGCGTTCCCTGGGCATCACCCAGCAGCAGAAAGACGAGGCTCAGCAGGCGAAGACTCAAGTCCAAGTTGTGCAGCATTGTGGACGCCACACGTGCTGCTCGCTCCAAGTTCCGGTTACCACTGAGCGCAGCCCTCGCAGCCGGTAAGCTCTTTGTACCATGTCTTTCTCTACCTCATGCCACTTCCAGTGCCATTGCCATGTGGCATGTAATGTCATGTAAGAGGCGTGAGTGAATTTCATGCCTCTTGCGTCTGCCATCAGATAGCGTGCGACAAATTGATTAAAACTAAAGCGTACAAATTAAGTGGAATTTGAATGCTCTGCACCAGGGCTAACGGATGATGTGGAAGGTGTGGCGCGGGGCGAGGGGGCGGCTGAGCGAGATCCGTTGGCCTATGGCCTGCAAATTTATCTAAGGCCAGGCGATGCTATTGGCTTAACTGATGGCCTCATGGCTAAGAAACGTGCAACCGAACTGCCAACAGTTGGTGGCAGCAACAGAGCGCGACGAAAGGCAACACAGATTATTAGTTTATTACTTGGAAAAACGTTATGTTGTGTATGTGTGCGTGAGTGTTTGATGTGAGTGCATGACAAGTGCTTGCAATTTGTGTTCGCACATTTAACTGTTATATCATCGCGCCACAAAGGTTAGATAAACAACACTTGACGAGTTACACATTTTATGCAACCATTGACAGTTGTGCAACAAAACGTTGCAAGCTTGAGTAGGGAGCTGTATTTGCATACCCCGATTTCGGCTGTCTCCAAGGTTAACTTTAATCTTGGTCTTGAAAATGATTGCTAAGTGAATGTATGTGTAAGCATATAGATGTATGTAAGATATAGTGGAGAACTACGAACTCAACTAGGCCGAAGTTAGGGGGGAAAAAGAGAACAATCTGGGTTCGGAAATCGGGTCCCCGTTATGCAATTGCCTGATTCTGATATATGTATATATATATATATATATATATATTTCCCAGCTGTGGAGTTCAAACAAGGTCTTTAATGTGAATGGTAAAAGATGTGCGATATTTATTTTGTGTTAATTCGAAATTAAATATTTTCTGAATGTTAGCTAAAAAGTAAAAGGGTCAAAAATATATGATTTCGATACGACTACGTACTGAACCTTTCGTTCTTACTGGTTGAAAAGCGTACTTTTTTCGAGTTGAGGGAAATCTTCGATTGGAGCTTTTGGAACTGTTTGGCAGTTGGTGGGTAGGCAGCACGGCTTAGTCGCTGCAGGCGATCCCCGTAAAGCGGATTGTCTTTGCGATCTTCTTCCGTGAGACACGTTGCTTGAAGGTCGCTATTATAGCCGCCCTTTTCGCGGGGCTTTTGCGCGCCGGAAGTGGCTTTTTTTGGTTTCTTTTTGGGCAGATTACGCATCTTTGGAGGCTTTGGCTCCCGATGCACGAAGCCCTTACCAAAGATCCAAGAGAACCTTCCCTTGCGCTCGCCAACAACGCAACCACCGTACTGAACATTGGCGTTGGGCGGGTGCGGGTACATGGTCGGCATAGCCCAGTCATTCTCATTGTACTGCGTCTCCGAGTGGGTAACATGTGAAGTCTTCAGTCGCTCCGGATGCATGAGACCCGCCGGCGGCGTCACGCCAAAGTCAAACTCCGCCTCGCTGTCCGTGGTGTCCGAGAGGACGAGCTCGTTCTCACAGTGGGGCATCTCGCGCTGCTCGCACTGCCGCTGAACCTCCTCGACCAGTTGCTTCTTGTCGATGAAGCTACGGCAGAAGCACTGCATGACAGGCCGGTGGCACTTGCACTTGCTGAAGCCCATGTTCTTAAGGCAACGCTTCATCTCTCGCACCTGCTTCAGCATCGGGTTCTTCACGATCCGGAACTGCACGGGCTTCATTTTGGCATAGGGATTGGCGGCCCGCTTCAGTGATTCCGCATCCTTGAGCGGACGCAGCGTGATTATGTACTCGTCGTTCTTCTTCTCAATGTGCAGCGTTGGCACTTGCACGAGATCCTCCGGCTTTTCCTCAACAATGGGCGGCAGCGCCTTCTGCTTGTGGTACGACATATACTTCGAAAGGGGTATACTGTCCACGGGATAGTCCTTGAGGAAGTAGCACATAAGATGGCGAATGGAGCGGCGTATCGCGCCGGGACGCCACCGGGGATTCTGCGCCAGCGGATTGTCCGTCCACAGCCAGCCCATGTGGGCGGGCACCATTCGCTCGTCGTCGTAACAACGGGCGTGACCCTGGCGCGGATGCGAGAGCGGCTCCATGGGGGCGTAAACCCTGGACTTGACATTGAACTTGTGCGACACCTTGCGCCTCGTGGCACGCTTGTGCTCGCCGCAGGGATCCGTCATTTTGGAAGAGGTTTTGTTGGCCCTCCGTTTCTTGGAGGCCTTGGCCAGCTTGCAGGCCTCGTCGCAAATCTGCTTAATCCTAAGCTTCTTGTCGGCCTCATCGCCGCCTACTTCGAACAGTTTCTTCATTTCCGTAAAAATACTGACCAAGTCCGTAGGCGGCAGCTTCTGCAATCGCTTGGATGAACTGTTGCATGGCTGGGTACTTTTGCACTTCTTGATGCTTTGCTTAAGGGATTTGTAATCATTGACAATCGTCTCGAAGCCATCCTCAGTTTTGCAATCGGGGGTCATGTTGGTGCACGTCTTGGATACGCCGGTCGGGGAGGCGATATCCAAGCTTCTCGATTCGCTGCCTACGTGCTGAAAGAAGTCAACGATAATGTCCTTGGCCGTTGCCGTCTCATCATATTCCTCCTCCTCGAACGTGGGCACCGGCTTGTAGCCGCAATGCGGACAAGCTGCAATCTTGGGCAGCCAAGACACATCCTCGTGGCACATCGGACACGTGCGTTCCCTCTTTATGCCCATCCGTTTCAGCTGCGGCACCGATGTCTGCGGGCACATGCGATTCGTAGTGCCGTCCCCCAAATGGGATCGCGCGCCGAACGCAAACTGGCCGCCAGGTCCCCGGGCTGCATCTATCTTCAAGCAGCCGTCATCGTTTTGGTCGCAGGAGTAGACGTTATATGGTCCAGCCACGTCGACAAGCTTGGCCGGCTGCGACTAAACGCCCACAACTATTAGCTTATACCTGGATCGAATCCAGCTACTCACCTCGCCGCCTGCGCGACTTCTTGGCTTGCAGTTGCTCGAAGTTGGACAAAATCCGTTCGAATCGCCAGACGGCTCTTCAATGCTAACGAAGCCCTGGCACGGATCGGAGGAGGTGGCCAGGCTCTGTGAGTTGTTCCCCAACGAATTACCACAACAGTCGTCATTGTCGTCGTCCTCGTCGTCGTCGCTGCAAAGGTCCATGTCCGTGTCCATTACTCTATTGAATTTCAGCCGCTATCGGCTTAAGTTGGCTTCCAGGCTCCAGCCGCGGAGCTTACTTACTCGATGTTCTGACACTGCATTTTCATTGAAAGACGAACTGTTATCATGCCCACAGTGCAGCCCTTGCAGGTCAGCTCCACCTCGGCGGTGTGGACAACCTCCTCGAATGTGTTGATCATCCTCAGTATGACGGAGTCGGGCAAAACATAGCAGCCGCGCCCTAAGGATCGAATAGTTAATGGCCAGGAGATGATGTCTAGATGTCTAGATGTCTAGATGCGCCGTCTTACCGATCTCCTTGCCCATGTACGAGACGGACAGACTGGTGCCCTCCGACAACGCCTTGTCGAGACACTCGGCGAGCATTGAGAACTGGGCGCTCGGCTCGCAGGGCATGCAGTTGACGTTAATGCGATCGGCGCACATGACCGGCTTGCAGCCCTTGCAGATGTTGGCGGTGACCTTCAGTTGACTTTGGCACTCAAAGTCCCGTCCGGGCATGTTCAGCTTCATGCAGATCATGTTCGCTGTAAAACACCGAAAATTCTCCTTTTTGGGCTTGGTCTTTTTTTTGCCTTTGCCCTTCGATGGGCCACACTGCTTGTCGATTTCATCGTTGATGTCCCGTTCGGCGTCCTTTGCCATTTGGAGGCGAAACGCCGGGCCGCAGCACATGTCCTTGTTACCTTTACCCTTTTTACCCTTTTCATTGTTGGCTGGCGGCTTCTGCCTGGTTGAACAGCGTATATAGTTCTCCTTATCCCTATCCATCTCATTCGATGCCCAGCAACACGGTGTCTTGGCCATAACGAACCGTTTGACCTGTCTCTCAGATTAGTTTAACTTGGGTTTTATAATTTATGATTTTAGTATTTTTTGGCACAGTTAATTTCAAGGCAGATTCAACAAAATTAATTTCAATTTCAATGCTATAAATTTTTATTCGCTCAAGCCTGGAAGCCAACGCGTTGAAATTTCAGTAGAGTGTGACAAAAATTACCAAATGAAATGCTTAAACAAAGTAACAAATATATATCAACGCACACTTCGATAAAAGGCACAACAAACTAGAGGCTGACATGATGATAAAGAAATTTGGATTCGGCAGAGAAGAAAGTCCTCGTCTTTCTCCCCACGAAATAAGTGCTATGCAAATCATTACTGAGTCCATCTAGGGTTCTTTATCTATTATTTCCGGCAAACATCGGCCATCAGTTGAAACGTGAATATTCGTGGCTAAGCTCATCAGCCTAAGATCGATCATTCACTACGATTTGTTGCTCTGTTTTCCACACAATGCATAACTCATTCGTATTAACTTAAAACCTGTGCACTATTCGTGCCGAATTACTGATCATTTATTAAGTCTACTTTCTTCTCTAAGATCATGTGTACAACAGATTCTTGAAATTTGTCACATACTTAAAATTTCAATTTTCAATTGAGTTCTTCTGCTCAACGCCTCTGCGTCAGTCCATTTTTGTAATTATACAATTTGGTAAATTCTGGTTCGTTTGATTTGTGCCAGGCACTCTTGTCCTGATGTGGATCGTAGCCCCCATTGAAGAGGCCACCGTCGAAGCCACCCTTAAGTCGGTTCTTGCCCTTTTCTGGCTTGCGCTTGTTAATCATCTTGGGTGGCTTCGGCTCCCGGTGGACAAATCCCTTGCCCAGTATCCACGGGAAGCGGCCCTTGCGCTCGCCCATCACACAGCCGCCGTACTGAACCAGCGAGCTGAACGGATGCGGGAACATGGTGGGCATCGCCCAGTCATTCTCATTGTACTGCGTCTCGCAGTTTACGCGGTCTGGCTTCTTACGCCGTTCTGGTTTGATCACACCCGCCGGAGGTGTGACTCCGAACTCCAGTTCATTGTCGCTGTCGCTCTCACTTAGGTCGGAATAGACAAAGGTGTCACTAACGTCCTTCCATCCCTGCTCCTCGCTCAGCCCTTTCACCTCGTGGGCGAGGATCTTCTGGTCTATGTGACTGCGACAAAAGCAGCGGGCCACCGGCTGATGGCAGGTGCACACATTGTACCCCTTGTCCATGAGGCTGAGCTTGATGTTGCGGATGCCAATGGCAACGGGGTCCTTGAAGATGCGAAAGACAACCGGCTTCATATTCGCATACGGATTGGCCGCCAGAGCCAGGCTCTTGGGATCCTTGAGCGGCCGCAAGGTAATGGTGTATTCATCGTGTTTCTTAATTATGTGCAGAGTCGGATGCTGCACCAGAGGCTCCTCTTCGGGCGTTTCGTCTTCCTTGCGACGATGATAATGAAAGCGGGAGTTCGCAATGTTGTCCGCTGGATAATCCCTCAGGAAGTAGCCCATTATCTCGCGTATTGACTTCTTAATGGCGCCCGGCCTCCAGCACTTGTGCTTGGCTAGCTCGCTCTTCGTCCACATCCAGCCCATGTTGCAGGGTACCCTGCCAGTGCCCAGAGCACAGGTCCGGTGTGTGCCGAGCGGCCGGGGCGCGTCCTTGCGCACCAGGAACGTGTAGCTGGGGGCGGGCTGGGATTGAAGTGGGACTCTCGAATTGAAGGGCGCAACTTACCGCTTGGATTTGATGCGGCGCTTGTTCTTCTTTTTAGCACACTTGGGCTTCCTCTTCTTCTTGATGGGAAAGCTCTTCAGCTCCTTGAGCACCTTTTTAACGGTGGCTGATCGGCGGCGACTTTTCCTACCCTTACGCGTGATTGCCTCGCAATCCTTGAGCGCCTTTTCGGTAATCTCCTTGTTGGATTTCTTATCCTTGTAGACGTTGTGCATGTCCGTAAAGATCTTCACCAGCTCTTTGCGCTGGTGCGATGCCGTCGACGGCGTCTTCTTCGGAGAATGAGACTCCGCGGGGGTCTTCGGCTGGCTCTTCAGCTTAGTGCCGCTGCCCACAGTGAGCATCTGATCACACAGCTCCTGGATACGGCAGCGAGTGCAGATCCGTCCTCCCTTGCAGGTGCAGGCCTTGCTGGCCTTGCTGGCCTTGCTGGCCTTGGGAACGCTGCAGGAGGCGACATCGTCGCTGGGGCAGCTGCGCTTCCTATTGCTGCTCTGGCTGCCCAGGCGGGTGTGCAGCATGTGATTGCGGAGCACATCCATTGCGGTGGCCGTCTCATCGAAGGGCTCCTCGCTGGGCCTGTCCATTTCGAACCGCTCGTAGCCGCAATACGGACAAGCAGCCACTTTTGGCAGCCAGGTGATGTTAGCATGGCACACCGGACAGAGCGTTGGGGGCGTGTACTTGGGGGTGAGCAGGTCGGGTGCCTTAATGTCTGGGCAGACGCCAAGTATTTGTTTACGTGCTTCCACTACGTCCTCCAGCTGCTCTGGAGTCAGAACAGCCTCAAACTGCGCCGGCATCCTTTTCGGATACTCATCCGGATACGGGCAGTATTCGCTTGAGTCGAATGTGTCGCTGTCGCTGTCGCTGCTGGAGATGTATCGGACACACTTGCAATGCCTTGACCGCTCGTGTCCAGATGGTGGGGTCGGCACACGTTCCTTGTCTATCTCCAGGTCGGTTAGCAACTTCCTGAGCATATTGCGTTCCCGCTCCTTGGCTGGATCCAGTTCGGCCGGCGGTTTGACGCCACGCACCGCGCATTCACATTCGCCGCCAGTCGGCGGATTGTTATTGTGAACGCAGTCAAAGGGTGCGCCGGCGTGCGACATCAAGCGCTCGTCGGTGATGCAGGAGGTTGTTGCACACTTGCCGGACCGACCCAGGGTGAAGATGACGTCCCTGGGATTGATGGATTTGTCCAGCGGCCGGCACACATCATAACAGCCGAAGGGAAACAGACGTGTGCTAAATGGAAACCAGCATAAAATCTACTGAAGAGTGTTGATTAGTCGCAGTTACTCACTCCAGATCCGGATCGACAGAGCTGATCTTCATTCTAAGCACAAGCTGGGCCACCGACTTTTTACCCTTGTCCAAGCCCACGTTGAGGACTTCATTTAGTGAGAAGGAGCGTTCCGCCAGCTGACGCAGAGTTCCAGCTGACGGGGAGTAGTTGCCACATCCAAGCAACTGATCGCCATCGTGTACCGTTACACAGATTCCCCTGGAGGTCAGTGTGCCAATCAATTCGCAGGGACTGGCCACGAATTCGCCCAACGGCTTGTGGGGGAAACAGTCGGTAAGTAAACGATCTGGAGTTAGTTCTATAAAATCTTTGAATAGTCGGATGCTATAGGTATAAGGGACCTCCTCCTCTTCGCGTGGTCGAAGAGTTGATTGCTCCACAATCATGTCAAACGAATAGGATTGTTTAAGTGGATCCATGATAATCTTTGTCACTTAACTAGTTTCTCAATTGGACCTATTTTACGATTAGGTTTGGGGCTAATGGCAATATAAATGAAATTTCGCAATTTTTTGTTGATAATTTTAAAGAATATTAAGAAAAAAGTCCATTCATATAAAATTTGTTGGATTGAAAAACTGATCTGTTAAATAAAACGGAATGAGTAACAATAACTGAATATTATACAGCATTCAGTAAGAGAGCTTGCTGAGTTGAAAAAAATGCGAAAGCATCCTTTTTTTTATTATACATACTCATATCCTATAATTGGTTTCTGCTCCACGTATGTCTTGCTGTTTGTGTGACTTTTTGTTCGTATGAACCCAATTTTTTATACCTTGATGCTTACTAGAGAATTGCACTTGTGATACAATCCCAAGCACTAAATGTGTGGGAGGTCACAAATCGGGAATTAATATATGTTTTTTTATTTCTTAATAAAATTTGTATTTATTTTTATCCGTTACACATCCCAGTACTATAACAAGAGCATCAATAAGGTGCCTGTTCCACATATATTAAGTTTAATTTTGACTACAGTAAAAATCCAGTCTGGTTGCAGAATTTGTATGTTTAACATTTATTTTGAGGTCCTACCGTCCAAATTAAAAAATATATTATGAGTGTGTAATTCAAACAATCTTGGAATACAAAAAGTGAATAAATAATAAAAAATCAAGAAATTTTGAATTACATTCGATTACTTGCGTCCAGTGCCATACCCTTTGGTCGACCAACAACAGCTTGCATAACCCAATAATAATAATTATTGTAAGCGGTTGCCACGAGTGTTCTTCAGCAATCCCTTGGGGATTCTGGCCAGCCAGCTCGATGCTGCAGGGCAACAGATTGCGGGCGCACATAACAAATATGACCGGGCACCCGATGATCAACTCGGCGTTAGCATCCAGAGTTGCATCGGGCACCGGTAATCCTAATCAATATGCAGCCAGCGAGGGATTGCGGGAAGCATGGAACTGCCTCGACAGCTGGTGTCCACGAGGTGGCTTGGGCACACCCATTTTGTCAAACTCCAACTCCATCAGCAGCTTATTAAGCATCTTCCGCTCGAACTCCTTGCTTGGACGCCAGTTTGCTGGGGATTTCCCGCCTCGCAGGATGCAGCCACAGTCCTTGCCAGTCGGCGATACCCTAACTTGCACGCAATTGAAGGGGGCTTCGTCGACTGACATTAGGCGCTTATCTGTAATGCAGGAATGTGTGGCGCACTTCATGGAGCGGCCCAGTGTGAAGAGGACGTCTCTTGGATTGATGGACTTTGCTAGCGGCTTGCAGACATCATAACAGCCGAAGTTGAGAAGCCGGGTGCTAAAAGAGAACGCAATTATGAATCAGACGAGAAGCACGGAATAGCCACAGCTACTCACTCCAGATCCGGATCAGTAGAGCTAAACTTAATCTGCAGAGTTAGCTTGCCTATGTATGATCCGCCATTCTTTAATTTTACATTGATGACTTCCTTGACCAAGAATTTTGAATCCGACATCTGGGTCAGATTTCCAGATGAAACTCTGCCGTTGCCGAAACCAAGTAATTTCTTACCATCGTGTACGCTCACACAGATGCCCCTGGATGTCAGGGAGCTAATCATCTCGCAGGGACTGGCCTTGAACTCCTTCAGCGGCTGTTGGGGAAAACATTGCGTAAACAAACGATCTTCGGTCAGATTTATGCTGTCGTTGAATAGTCCAACTATGTAGATGTAAGGATGAAAGCCCTTATAGTGTGTTCGAAGAGTAGATTTCTCCAAAATAATGTCAAATGCATAGGATTGCTTAACATGTCCCATAATTGTGCTACCCAATTGTTTACTGTCTTAACGTGTCCTAACTCTGATCTGGCTAATGGCAACCTATATGAAATTTGGTTATTTCTGCTTACGAATTTTAATTATAGATAAAAAAATTTCCATTCATATAAAATTTGCTCTCTTAGAAGCCAATCTGCTATGAATAGAAATGAAATAGAATGAAGATTAAGTATTTTTTTTATTAAAAGAGCTTGCTAAGTTAAACAAAAAAAAAGCCACTCAATATAGCCCTCTTTCTCATATTTATTGCATCAGGCTATGAAACATCAAACATCTTTATCTTTATCAAAGTCCAGAGTACGACAGAAGAAAAAGCACTAAAGCTAATCGCCGTACGATTCCGAATAACATATGTATACTCATATTAAGGGTGTTCCTCCACATATTAAATAATCAAATTGGAGTATTTTTAACATTTATTTTGAGGTCTTAGCGTCCAAATTATAAAATATATAATGACTGTAATTCAATATTTCTATTATTGATACTCGAATTGTATTGTGAATGCCGAAATGTGAATAAATTATGAAAAGCTTGCATCTAAATACAAAGCGACTTCTATTGAGAACAAGAAATTTTGAATTACATTCGATTACTACCATCCAGCGCCATCATTATGCGTGTTTCCAAGCGATCAACAGTTTGCGTAATGCGATATATATATCCTATCCGGTTACCAGGTTGTTTGTTGGTGTTGGTGTTGGTGTTTTTATTGTTTTGTGGAGGCAGTTTTTGAGCCGCGGCAAGTGCGATCCAATCGGATTTACTTGCGGGCATTGATGATGTCCACAAACTCAGGCTTGAGCGAGGCGCCACCGACAAGGAAGCCGTCAATATCGGGCTTCTTGGCCAGGTCCTTGGCATTGGCAGCGGTCACTGAGCCACCATACTGAATGCGCAGACTGTCGGAGACCTCCTTGGAGATGTTGTCCACCAGCCACTTCCTGAGATAGGCGTGCACCTCTTGTGCCTGTGAGATGATGACGTAATGAGCAAGCGCTTTATGGTTTAGGGCTGGGCGAGTCCAGCTGCAACTTACCTGATCGGGGGTGGCTGTCTTGCCGGTTCCGATGGCCCAGACGGGCTCGTAGGCCACCACCACGTTGGTCCAGTTCCTGATCTTCTTGGCATACGCGCACATCTGGCGTGCAACAACATCGTTCGTCTTGCCCGCCTCCCGCTCCTCCAAAGTCTCGCCAATGCAGGCAATCACCTTAAGGCCCTCGGCCAGGGCATGTTCCGCCTTCTCGGCAATCAGCTCGTCGGATTCGTTGAAGATGGCACGACGTTCCGAATGACCCAAGATGACCCATTCGGCGCCAATGTCCTTCAGCATGACTGGCGAAATCTCGCCGGTGAAGGCGCCCTTGGCCACCTTGTAGGCGTTCTGGCCAGCCACTCCGATGGTGCAGGGCAGCAGATTGCGGGCGTACATCAGATAAATGGCGGGGCAACCAATGACCACCTCGGTGTTGGGGTCCAGGGTAGCATCGGAGAGAACCTTGCAGATGTCGGCGATGGACTTCTGGTCGCCGTTCATCTTCCAGTTGCCCCCCACGCAGAACTTACGGCTTGACATGTTGCACACGGAGTCTGTGGTGAAATTTGCGTATAGCTGCACGCCGGATAGCAAGAAAAATCAAACATTAAAATTATCTGATAATAATTGAGAATTTTGTTAAGTAAATGTAAAGACTTTGATTGATAAATCGCCGAAAAAGTTTTACTTTTACTTTTACTTTTATTTCAGCGGACGAAACACACCCACCTCGAATGTAATCAAATGATGTACTAACTAACCTTCTTCTGACCTTCATAAGTCTTCCATTGGCACTTGAAAAGCTTTGGGAAAACAGCTGTGAATTTGCCCAAAAGAGCTTGCGACACGACGCTCTTAAGTGCGTCAAGCGTCAGATTAGTTGCCGTATGGTTCATGTCCATGATAATTTCGTTGTTGTGCGGAATGGCGGGATGGCTGGCGGTGAAGTATGACTTAGTTCCTCTGTATTGGATTAGCTGTCTGGTTTGGTATCTACATAGTTCAGAGCACACGTTTATATTTATTAAGAACATTCTGTGTATATGAATTTGAATGGAATTCTAAAGATTATTTTGGTTGTTGTGTAGACAAGAATTTAAAAACATATGACAACATTTTGATCTACGCTTGCTCAGGAAACTCTTATATAGTAGAAGACCATTTAGCAGGGACACACGCCGGCGCAAAGCTCATCTGATTGGAATTGGAATTGCGTCGGCTGTTTTTCAGGTAATAGTTCCATGCTTCCGAAGCTTTTCGGAATGCCATAAAACTTTTTATTTATTTTTATTTTTTGATTATTTTTGTACTGTAGATTAGCTCACATTATAATAGTTCCAGCATTTCGAATTGCCATAAATAGTTCTTATATGCGTATTTTTCTATCACAATATACCATTCTAAATCAGATGATCTGGGATAGCCTTATATAATTGCATCTAGCTGCAAAGCTTTTGAAAGCTTATTCGGCAGTCACAGCTGTTGCGTCTTCCCAAGCGTTATGTCTCAATAAATACCAAAAATGAATTAGTTCAAAAAACGTATTTAGTATTTTATGTTTTATTTGATCTTGAACTATACATTTAATATACACATATATTTGATATTCACAGACGTTCCAAGTAGACTTAACACACATGCATATATAGGATACACCGGTTTAGATAACATCAATAGAATTCTAAGCAATGCCACATATTTAATACTTATATATGTAAAAAATACGAGTATGCACAATAGGATAATTTACTTAAATTGACTTTAAGCTTAGTTCCAAGCAATTAAATATTTGAACAAAAGGATAACTACGTAAGAAAATAAATGCGCATAATACACTAAATCGAATGGGAACTCTCCTCTCTTCTCTATCCGAATGTTCCAAGCATTAATCTAACACTCATTATGAACTCGAAGGTAGGGACTTATGCTAAAAGCTTTGACTTGCGAGTATTTGCCTAGAGTTTGCCTGCCGCCTGAGAAGGATTGACCGTTGGTCAACTCTCAACGCTGCTGGCGACGAGGGACGAGGACGAAGTGGCCGACGTCGAGGGCAGTGGCCCGACGGTCAGCCGTGATGAGAGCGCAGGTGGAGGAGGAGCAGGCAAAGCTCCATGCCCAGGTCCTGGCCCTGGCCCCGGCCCCGGCCCCGGCCCAGTCCCAGACGCAATACTTAACGTCGTGGTCGACGCTGCGGCCGCCGTTGTGTGCGGCTGGAAGAGATTAAAGAGATTGGAATGCTGCATAAAGCCGCTCACTGACTTAAGCGGACTGAAGAAGTGCTCGTGGTTCTGCAATACTGGCGGCAACGGCTGCACCAGAGGCTGCTCCGAGTGCCTGATGCTGAGATTATGGTTACGATGGGCGGTGGTGGTTGAGGCGGTGGCTTCAACGGGACTCGTCTGTTTCTGTTCGTTGCTGCATGAGCAGGAGCGACTCTTCTTACGGGAGTTCCTGGTCAGCGCCGTTGACTTACGATATTTGGGCCTGTGGCCAGGCGACAGAGGATTGGCGGCCCCATCAATAACATAAATGCCGCCTGTGGGGCCATCTGTGCTTGGCAGTGGCAGGCAACAATCGCTGTTCGAGTTGCCCGCGACCTGCTTGGCACGCAGTTGTTGCGGCAGTGTCCCATTGATGGGCGAAGAGCGTGTGGAGCAGGGTCTGATCCGCTCCAGCGGCGACGACGGCTCGTGGTCGGCACTGGCGGGATCCTGAAGCACGCACTGCTGGCTGTAGTAGTCGGTGTCATCACTGCGGAGCTTCTCGCGCATGACACAGGCCAAGGAGCGACGCAGCTCCACGGGATCCACGCCCTTGTAGTTGCTGTCGCCGGTTGGCGGCGCAAACACATCCTCGAACTCCTCCTGATCGTCAGGCAGACTAATTGCATCTTCGGGCTCGGTCGAGTAATTGTGGTTATCGTACGAGTAGGCGCTGTTGCAGCGCTGCTGCTGCGCTGCCTGCGGAGCTGCTGGCTGCGCAGTGGCCGGCGCAGAGACCGAGGCGCTGCTGTCATGGTCGCTCTCCTGCTTGGCACTGGGGAACTCATAGCTAATCTCGCCCAGCTCCGCACCGCTGGAGGCCTCCACAATGTTCCACATGTCCCGCTCAATGTCCGTGGTGACGGCCACGGCGGCGGCCACCGTTTGGTTGATGCTGTTCACACAGGGACTGAGGACGCCGCACTTGGGCAGCAGCTGCGAGTTCTTCAGCGCCTCCTGCTGCTGGCGCAGCCAAATGGGCGAGTCTGTGGACAAAGCAGAGGATCATTAGCCAGCCACTCGAGGAGCAATAAAACAGACGACGCGCACTCACACTCACCCACATACATGCGCGGTTGCGTGCTGCGCAGTGTGGAATCCATTGACTGCAAGCGGTGCTGGCTGGCCACCGAGAAGCGGTGCATGGCCTCCGCCTGCTGGTCGATGTCGACGCCCATCAGCTTCAGCATGAGGTTCTTCAGCGCGAGGCGAAAGTCCTTCAGATGGTAGGCGTAGAGCACGGGATTGACAGCCGAATTCAGATGGGAGAGTATGATGCAGAAGAGGGTCAGCTTTGGATGCACATAGCAGTTGGGACAGAAGGCCTTGATGCAGTTAATCGTGTACAGCGGTATCCAGCAGATCATGAAGAACAGCACAATTATGGACAGATTCTGGGTGGCCTTCACATCCCGCTTGCGCGCGGCGCCAAGGACGCGGAGCATGGTGCCCGTATGGCCTCCGCGACCGGGAGTTGTCACCTGCATCTGGGCTGTGGAGGAGCGTCGGCTTAAGTCCGAGGCGGGATTCATGGTCACTATCTGGCGGACCTGTGGCAATTAGCAGAGGTCAAGAGCGATTATTACATTTGGGATCAGAGAGGAACCTACCTGCTTGATAATCACCCGATAGATGTGCGTGTAGAACGCCAGCATGAGCAGCGCCGGCGTAATGATGGTGGCGAAGTACAGAAACACCAGATAGTTGTAGTCCATAACCTTGACGAAGAGGCAGGTCTGATTGTGGGGCACATCCGCATGCCAGCCAAAGAGCGGCAGAAAGCCCACAACAGCGCCGGCCACCCAGCACACAGATATGATGACTGCGAAAGGGATGCACTGGATTAGCATAAGATACGACCCGAAGCCCCACATATAGTAAGCCCTCCAGCAAGTCCTTGACACGCTGACGTCATCCCTCAGTAATGACTAACTTTGTCAGTCGACTGACAAAATGTTAATGAGAATTACAACTTTGCTGCATTTGTCGCAGCCAAGCTCTCCCGCCCTGCCTCCGCCCTTCCCTCTGTCTCTGGATATTGTTTGGCTTTTCTGCAGTCGCCTCAATCCTAACGGTACATCGAACCAATTGCATTTAGCCAAATGACGCACACGCCATTTGTTAAACAAAATCGAATCCCTAGCTAACTCGACTATGCGGGATTCACGTAGATAGAACCAATTAATTCGCCTTTCATCCTGTCAACAGAAAACTTTTTGCATTTTCCGTTTTACCCTTGGTTTTATTTTATATGTGTCAATACACCTCGTATGTGAGATTCATAATTGCTTTTATCCCAACACATGCTCCTCCTTCCCCATCCTTTCTCGCCCATATCAATTTTAATCAATTTCTTATCGTCATTCTGTCTGCTTGTTAGTGGAGACTTGTGTTCATCATTCTGTATACTTTATATGGCCTTAAAATAGAAGTTTCGTATAACTTGTTTTCTTTTCCAAGCTAATATCTCTAGCTGCATTCATTTGCCTTCCCCTCTAAATAACGCTCACACGCATGACATCCATGGTCACTTTTTTAATTCATTCTTTGATTAACGGTGATTGAATAACAGTTCCACACACATGACATCCAGGGTCACTTGTTATACCCTGAACCCATTAAAAATGGGTCACAATGTATGTAACAAGCAGTAGGAGGCGTGGCCGACCCCACACCGTATATATATTCTTCATCAGCTTGAGATAAAGCCATGTCCGTCTGTCCGTCCGTCTGTCCGTCTGTCCGTATGAATGAACGCGTCGATCTCAGCCACTATAAAATCGGGGGACTTGAAAATTAGTTTGTAGCTTCTCCTATAGCACGAATTTGTTATCGATAAATCTTATGGATTTCTTGGAGCTAGAGGTATCTAAGGTGTTATATATATATATACTGCTAAAAGAGACGCTCATTTTGCATACTTTCGATTTTGTATACCCTCTCATTTCAGAGTATTTCTTAGTCGAGCACACTAGAGAATTTTGTACTTGTTCATTCTATACTGTTAAATACCCTTTTTTACTGTTCGATTATTTTATGACCAGTTTTAATAACAGTTTCTAGTTGATAACCTCTGCATGGGTTTTCAATAACGTTTTAGAGGAATATCCATCCCTCACAGTTAGAAAACTTTTTTGTTCTCTCCTTTGGCTTCCTTCGTTTCATGGAATTCCTGCCTAGCCACAAAGCTAAAACTCAAACATGGCCAACTGTCAGGCAGAACAATGTGCAGTACGTTGATTTCTTGGCCATTATGCCTGGCATTGTTGCCACAAAGTTCAGACAATGCAACAGCAAAGTTTGACAATATAGAAACAAAGGATTAAAAGAGCCTCCAGCAGCCGCACACAGACATCCACATTCCATATACCACTCCTGCAGCTATCGACTCACCAATTGCTGTTCGGGTGCGCACATTGCGGGAGTAGGCCATCGGGTAGAGGATGGCCCAGTAGCGGTCCACGGAGACGGCCACCAGGCAGAAAATGGATATGGTGCAGAGCACCACCAGCAGCGACACCGTGAAGAGGCAGGCGTGCAGATTTTTGGGCAATCCAATCGAGGCCAGAATGGCGAAGGGAACGCCCAGCGAGCCAACCAGGAAATCGGCCATGGCCAGGGAGACGATGTAGTAGTTGGTGCGACGGCGGAGTTTCCGTTCGCGCTGGAACACAATGATGACCATCAGGTTGCCAATGATGCTGACGATGGCCACGAGCACCTCGAACACGGTATAGGGTACGTTCAGCTCGATCTCAAGCTCCTCCTTCTGCTGGGTGTTGGGAGAAGCGTGATACGGTGAAATGGGCAGATTGATCACATTCTGCGCCCGGTTCGTAGTGAAAGCAAAGTCGGTGTACGAATAGAACCGAAACTCGGACATGTTTGCGCTGCTCAAGAAGTATCTCGTGGGCTTAAGGAATTCGATTCGATTTTATAGCGGGACTTTATTTATGCTGTGCTTTCAATTATGCTGTGCTGTCGAGCGTGTACGGCTTAATTGACACGAATTTCTCAGTAAATATACTGTAATAACACATGTTGCAGTTGCAGTTGAAGTTGCAGTTGCTCGTTGCGCATACGCCATGTTCGTCGCGCTCGTATCTGTGAGTCCTTCATCCGCTGCTGCTGCTGCTGCTGCTGCTGCTGCTGCTTACACACAAGCCATTTGATGTTGCTGAGGAAAACAAGTGGGAAAACAACAAGAGAGAAAATTAATCATCGTTCGGCACGTTTACACACACACACACAAACACACACACATATTTGTATATACGGATACGTGAGAAATTGTAGTTGTAATTTTTTAGTGCAATAAATTGATAAATATTTGCCAAAAATACTTTCGATGTACGGCTCAAAGTCGATAAGGTCGCAGCGCCAGCTGTAAAAGTGCTCTAATAGAGAGTGCATGACTAACGGATATCCTGTGCTAAGCCATTGCACCAGAACAAATTAAATACTCGCTGATTGGATACATCCGTATAAATAAGACATGTTAACCGACTCTTACATAAAAAACGTGTCCCGTTTCGCACAGACTTCAACTTGACCCGCTTTGAGCACAGTTGCAGGGTATCACAAAATATTGTACAACAGTTAAGCTGTTGCCGCTATCTTTACCGTTATTGGTGTGTGCTCGGTATCTGGTTACTGTGTTAAGTTAGCGTGTGGCGTCTGCCTGCTGCTTGTTTACCGCAAGTTGCGGCAAACAAATGGCCGAGCGCGTGGCAAGCGTTTAAAGCTTAAGCATGGACGAGTTTGCAGCTTGCACTTTGCCACTTATCCAACTGCTGTGGCATCAATCAGCCAACGACAACAACAACAACAACAACAACGAACAGTTTTTATTTAATTGGCTGCTTCTTGCCGCATACGTGTGGCAGTTGCAGCTAAGTGCAATTTGTGGTAGCTGACTCGCAGCTCGGCTGACGCACTTCATCATCATCGGAGCGAGGCGACACTTTAAGTGGATGCCTCGAGCGTTGAGCGAAAGGCTTGTCAAATTAACGCGACTCTTCGGGCCAACGGACATGCTGTCATAAACGACGCGCGTCCCGTTATTCGTATTTATTTTCGGGTCCAGGGCCAATCGAGCAGTCGAGCAGTCGAGCAATCGAGCCGCGTCCTGTTTGCCAACTCCCACTGGGCCGTCTGGTTGCGTGCCTTTGGCCAACATTTTGCGCAAGTCGTCGTTTTGCTTAATTGGCTTTCGGCTAATTAATTCACATCGAATGGGCGGAGGGCCAAACGGGAATAATTCATGGGAGTTGGGCCCGGGCTGTCGATAGAGTTCAATTGTAAAATGGAATTCCGAGAATTCGCACTCGTAATTCGCATTCCGCGATGGACAATTCTTAGCCTTTAACCTCACATCTAGTATTGATTTAATTATAATTAAGCAAATACTGCATAATTAGCGCTTTGTGGAGCTTCGGACTTGACTTTAACAAATTGCGTGCGAGAAATTTCAAAGAGTTTTGCAGCTTTGCTCAGTTATGATTTGTTTGCAGTCATTTGATATGCCAGGGCAAACGCACTGAATGACAAGCATAATTAAAATTGTCGCCTAGGACACAAGTACTACATGGCTACATGGCTACATGGCTACATGGCTACATTGCTACATGTGATTGCCATACGTGAGCGGCAAATCAATTTCTTGTCCCAGTGGACATTCCAAGGCTGCTGCTGCTGCTGCGTCTTCTGTCTTTTATGGTTGCACGCGGCACGCTGTGCGTATGTGTAACGTGCATAAATCATACGCCTCCATGCACCAGGCCAATGGCAAGGCTTTCAGAAAACTATGCAAAACTGTAAAAATGGATAAGGGAAAGACAATGTCTAGCCTTAAGTGGAACATAAACTAATAGGGTCGTTCCACCCACTCGCATTTGCCTGCCAAAATCAGCTGCAAACAACGCCCTATTCTGGTTACTCGGCTCGAGGACGCTCGATTGGCTCTGTTCGACCCTGTCGACTTTCTTTTTGGCAAAAATTACGCGCAGCTGACTGCATTTATCTAAATGCGTTCCGCTTGAGTTCCCGTTTCCACGGGCTGCAATCACCCTTCGCCCTACTGACCTCCAGTGCAGCTCTTCGAGTGACTCACTGGAGCAGCAGCGATTGCGCTAGCCCCTACTTTGCAACCATTGTTGTATCGATCTTTTCTTATTCTTATTCTTATGCATTTTATGCGATAAGAGTTCCGTTATGCAAAATCAAAAGGTTACAATTATAATATGTGAGCTCCCGGCTCTGGGAATATGTTAGTAATAAAGATGATTAACAATAAATAAATCTGTGCATGAGCGTTTATTAAACCAAATAAAGCTTCATGTGAGTTCAGCAGAAAATTGATTGTAATATCAATTGCCGTAAGCACTTTATGTTTTTATTATTGGTTTTGAACAATTTTCATTTATCACTTTTTCTGCTTACTTCAAGACTTATCGCCCATTTATCTTCCCTTCGTGCTTCGTATCCGCAAGGCAAAAAGGCAACACGTGAAAGTTTGATTGAAGTGTAGAGTAGAGTGTTCATTAAAGTGTAGAGTATAGTGTAGATAGAAAGGAAGAAGCCTAGAGTCGAGTGTAGAGTGTAGAGTGTAGAGTGTAGAGTAGAGAGTAGAGAGTAGAGAGTAGAGAGTGTAGAGTGTAGAGTGTAGAGTGTAGAGTGTAGAGTGTAGAGTGTAGAGTGTAGAGCGTAGAGTGTAGTGTGTAGAGTGTAGAAAGTAGAGTGGAGAGAGTAGAGTGGAGAGTGTAGAGTGTAGAGTGTAGAGTGTAGAGTGTAGAGTGTAGAGTGTAGAGTGTAGAGTGTAGAAAGTAGAGTGGAGAGAGTAGAGTGTAGAGTGGAAAGTGGAGAGTGTAGAGAGTAGAGTGTAGAGCGTAGAGTGTAGTGTGTAGAGTGTAGAAAGTAGAGTGGAGAGTAGAGAGTATAGCATAGAGTGTAAATATAGTGTAAAATAGAATGTAGACTTAAGTGTAGAGTAAAGTGTAGAGCAGAGTTTAGTGTAGAATAGAGAGTAGTAAAGGGTATTATAGGGTGTTCTAAAGTGTAGAGTAGAGTGCATTACAAAATATTGAGTATACTGTAGAGTGGAGTGTACAATTAAGGGCTGACTTGAGTGTAGAGTAAACTTTAAGCCGTAAAAAATCGATCGCAAAGGCAGAAAAGATTGCAGATGAAATAATAATTTCGGAGCCTGGTATTTCATATATATATTTCACCACGGTTAGCGATTTGCCTATTTGTTGCTTATTAAAAATGGGTATATTTTAGTCGAGCTTTCCATTCTTTCTTTTCCGCACAGTCATCAGTAGACGTCTCTCATTGCCGTTTAATTAGAAGAAAATGACGGTAAGAAAACCAGAATTGAATTTCGAGCTCTGCAGCTGCACATTTTGCTTCCTTTACAGCTTTTTCTTTGCATTGGTAAGGAAAATGGCGCTGTAAAACCAACAAATTAATTTTCTTAGTTTCAATTAAACGCGGATTCGCATCTATCTTTGTTAAATTCAATCGCGTTCTGCCTGTGCATTTTGCAATAAAATAAACATTCAACTATTTTCTTCCTCTTATCAACCAAATATGTATGAATTACGCATAAGTCGCATTTGAGTGCATGTCATCAACGGGATTGCTGCATTAATACAAACATATGTATTTGCATTCTGCTGCACTAAGCTATAAAGAGCTTAAGTCATCACATGGTCCAGTCAAATGCAAAGGCTGGTGGCGAAATATCGTTTAGGTGCGGGTTGTTAGTTTTGATAATACCCTGGCTGAGGGTATTTCAACATTGCCGAGGAGAGTGTCACACGTAGCCTAATGCAGTTGAAAGTAATTAGATATTTATAAATATTATTTAATGACTCGAAGTCGACCTTCAGCCTGAGATTCAGACAGTAGAACACAACCTGGAACTTAATGCTCTTTTATATATTCGCGGTCGGGCTTCTGGTAGAGGTTACTCTGCCGGAGAGTGTATGGCATATTTAGCAGGAAAAGTGTGTGTCACATGCTCTTATCGTTGAATCGGAGCTGCATTTGCAATGCTATCAATGTGTGAAGTACGCACTTACAATGCTCCCCTTTTAACATGTGTGCAGCACGTGTTTGCTTGCAACTGCAACTGCAACTGCAACTGCTACTGCTACTGCAACTGCATTGCATTGTAGCCACAGCTGCAGCACTTAGCATTGACATCATGACTCCGCTTTGGACAATCCCATCATAAAAGAAGCCACCATACCGACCCACTTCCCTTCTATCAGGTGGCCACATGTGACGGACTTCCCATGTCACGCCGAGTCGAATAGAGGAAAATAAACGAGCCGTCTGCCCACAGTAGATAAGTAAGCGCTACATTGTGTAGAACGGTGAGTAACTGGGCGAAACATCGAACCTTACATTTGGCCATTAGGTTTTTGGCAATTGCTAAGGGTAGGTAGCAGCCGGCTGTCAACTGCTCGAACCACGTCCCGAACCTCTTTCGGAGCTGTCGCCTGGCCTTTGTGCTATCAGCAATTGCTCATCAATCGTTCAGATGTATCAATCGGCCGTTTAATAGAGCGACAAAGTGCCAACACCAACAACAACAACAAATGACAACAACAAAATCCTTATCGATTGCGGTGTTAACATATTCGTAAATCGCACGTAATTAAATGTTATGAATTTTGTATCAACCGCAAGTTGTTTTGTTAGCTATTTTCCATTCCGGCTGCTCCGGGAGGCTGCACTCATTTGCAATTCTGATGCGGATCAGTGGAGAGCTGCTGCCCAATAAATTGATTAGTTCTTAGTGCAGCCAGCCATGACAGGGTATCAAATCAATCAAGCTGCGTGCCACATGCCCCACCAGCCGAACTGCCCACATGCGGCTTCATATATTTCACAATATTCGGCAACATTGCTGCCCCAAGGGGCGTGCCCCAATACAGCGGTGCGTATGAGTAATATTCCATGCTTCAACTACTTGCAAAGCTGAAATGCTGAAAGGCCGACGTCTTCTGTTTGTAATTTCGGGGCGAAAGTTGGCGGCATATTAAAAGGATCTGTGATTGAATTTGGCTTACGCTTGAGAGGAGTGCACAAGTCATGGGGTAAATCCATCATAGCAGTCCCCTAATCCCAGCCCCGTCCCAGTTGACTTTAAAGCCGCTTAAAATGTCCGCTGCCAAGGACAAAGCCCTAGAAAAGTCGTAACTTTGCATAGGCTGCGCTTCCATGCGCGGGCCGCGGCTTAAAGGGCTGCCAGAGAGAGAGAGAGAGAGAGAGAGAGAGAGAGAGCAAAGCTGACAGCGATTTCCACATAAAAAGGAGGAACCTAACAAATATTTATAAAACCAATAAAGATTCTATTGATGTTTGCTTGTTTTACAACTGCCTCCCGTCGCAATCCCTGCTCCAATTTTCTGAGTTTTCCCAGTTTTCTTTCTTTTGTAACTGCGTATTGGCCTTTCATTGACATCAGCAGCCGCTTCATCGACTTCCCCTTACACATGGTCAAAATGCCAAATGGCAGCTGCCCCAGGGGCAGGTTCCACACAGCCATACACGTACACACGCACAGTCACACACTCACACTCACACTCACACTCACACTGAGATCTTGTTGACAGACCACACATCGTTTGCATTTTTGTTGATTTTTGGCACAATGACACGCATCTCGTTACACTTGCCAGTTGGCCATCCTCCCCTCTCCGCACTCCTCCATTTGCAACAGTTTGTCCTTGTCGTGTCCCCACACGTGAGATGGGAATGCGAATGCGAATGGGCTGAACCACAGCCACAGCCACAGCCACAGAAAAGCTCTTGTTATCCTTGTGCTGACAACTCAGCTTATGCTTATGTCCTGGCAGTTAATGCGATGTCTTTTCTGCTTGACAATTCCCATTTTTTACAACTTTGCCTAACTGGCAAAAATAAAATAAAAATTAACTCACGTTGCATTCGCTTTAATAAACTGCCAATTTCTGGGCTGCTTCATCGAGCATTCGGCAATACAAAAACATAATATATATGAATAAAATATATAACATTTTAATAATATCTAATTAATTTTTTAATTAATTTTCATTCTAGTAAATACCTACTCGCCCGAAAGTATGTAAAAGGTTCTCGTATTAAAACGGCACATGTGCTGCTTATTAAGACATTTGTCAACACTGGTCGCTGTCAATTTAGTGACGACATAAGTCAATGCCTTTCGAGTCGGCGCTTGTTGGCAGTTAAATTTAATTACAATGGCCAAAACCGGGCATGAGCCAATTGCTGTAACTGGAGCCTCGGCTGAAGCCGGATACGGCTTGGGAATGGCAATGGGAACGGCCAGGAGGGACCCAGTGACAGTTAATGATGTGTGGGCTGTGGGTGTTCTTCATTAACGGCTTCGAAACTACGTGACCTCTTCGCCAGTGGAGGGTGTGAGAGAGGGAGAGAGATAGAGAGAGAGATGGAGAGGGGGAGAGTGGTGCACGTGGAGTTGGCATCCTTTGGCACTGGGCTTATGGCCCGAACTTAAGAGCTAAGTGTCGCACTTTGTTGAAACATAATAAGTTAGTGGCGCAGCAAAGTTGCTCATTTCCGGCGGATGTGATTCGCATAGAGCGGACGCAGGCTGCCACAAAGCTGCACACAAATTAATGCAAGCTGCGTGCTGCGATTCGAGCGACAGGTGTGTGTATCTACCAATATCAGACGAAGGGGTCCAGGGGGGGGGGGGGGATAGGGGCCCACCTGGATGGCTAATCTCGGGTACGCGCTGCGCTTTAACGGACGCTGCGCCATTAAATACATTTTATTGTCAGGCAGCTCGCCACAATTTGCGAAGCATTTGGATTTGCATTTAAACGACTCGCGTTTCCATCGGAATATCATATTTTTTTATTGTTTTTATTTTTTATTTTAAACCGTACACTGCCAAAAGACAAACGCCTGCCCATAGAACCCAGCAAAATAATTTTAATGGTATTCCGTTAAATTATAAATTGATTGTTTCTCTCGATATGGCGGCCTAGCGCTGGAAAAAAGGATTGCCCCAGAGCCGACGTGCAGCTGTTCAGGTACGCCATGGCGGCCAAACAGAGCTCGAGCACTGGGTGGATCAATTTTTGAGAACTGTTTGCGAACAAATTTTTGGGTGAGTCATCAATTAGCTGTGGCTAGCAAGTGGCTTGAATTAGATAAATCAATAAAATGATAGACTGTGCACATTAACACTTGCCAGTCCCTCATATCGAGTGCTACCTGTAGCCGGGACTACCCGATGGTTGTGGCTTGGCATCAATCACACGCACACAATTATGACCTGAGGTGCTGAGCCCGCACATTAATTATATGGCCAGACAAAGTAAATCAGTTGATCACGATTGAGTGATTGACAGATGGAGGGACTGAGAGACTGAGAGATTATCTGATTGATCGATTGACCATGTGGCAGCAATTATCTCGAATAAAATTAATGTGCAACGTCGTGTGCACTGAGCTCGCTTAATGTTACATTTTGCACAGTACATTGAGTCCGCCTGTGGCACCACCAGCACCACCAGCAGCACGTGCAGCGGTGGGGCAGCTGCCAAAAACTGCGCCACAATTGGGTGGCTGATGACGAGTCGTTGACATGCTTCAAGGTCTTGCTCGGCCCCATCCCCCATTCCCCATCCCCTAACCCCTATCCGGGTGTCTGCTTATTTTTGCAATATCCTAATAAGAACTAAGCATGGGAACTGCAGACACAACTCGCCATATAAACTAATCCACTTTAGCAGACAGCCACACACACTCACACCCACACACTCAAATATACATATATACATATATACCTTGGCTGCATTGGCGACCATTGCATATTATGAAATTTTATAACAGGCTCAGACAAATGGAAAGTTATGGCGGTGTCGTGTGGGTGGGTGGTGATTGGTGGTAGGTGGAGCAGCTGCTTGGCTGCCTGCTCCTACTTCCACTTGTGATCAATGCAAATTTAATGCAATGGAGCGTTCAAATGGGAAATGAGAAGCGAGAAACAGCTGCTGCCTGGACAAATGTAATTGGCTTCAGTTTAGTGGGAAACGAAGTGCTATTGACTGTATATTGTGCACCATAATGTATGAAGATATAAATACAAATTTTTTTAAAGATTTTATATATCCCTTCAATAGGTCATCACTCAATGCTTAACATTAGCGAGGAAGTAAGCTTCATAAAATCAAATGCAGTATGCCTTAAA
Source organism: Drosophila pseudotalamancana (assembly GCA_037075185.1). NCBI lineage: Eukaryota > Metazoa > Arthropoda > Insecta > Diptera > Drosophilidae > Drosophila > Drosophila pseudotalamancana. The sequence continues at coordinate 734,518 of JBAMCK010000755.1, read as the reverse complement.
GCATTAAATGCCTATCAAATTATTACATTATTTTGCCAAGCATTATGGCTCAGTCGATGAAAGAAAGACGGTGATAATACAGAAATACAGAATAAGCAATGAACACAATCCATATTCAATGCAATAATAATCAAATAAACAAATCGAATAAACATTTAAGTAACTCCTTAAAGTGCACTTAGAGGTTTTTCTCAGCCTCTGAGTGGCAGTTAAACAAAACTAATTTCAACTTTACAACTGTGCAGGCAGCATTCATCGCTTCCTTTAAGAGCAATCCAAAGGTCACAAGGTTGAGTGCGTGTGTGCGTGAGAGTGTATGCGTGAGAGTGTGTGCGTGTCTGTGTGAGTGTGTGCGTGTGTACTCGTGGTCTGCTTAAGAGTAACACTTAACGGGACCGCGATGCGAGTTGATGTCTGACCCATAAGCTATATGTGAACCGTGTTGCAGGCACTCTTAAAGTGCCCATAAAGGGTGCCATTAAATGGACAAGTGATGTCAACATTAGGTGTGCCACGCCCACTCCCACGCCCAAGCCCACTAACAGCAACAACCACGATATAAAATGAGACTGAGATGGACAGTAAAATGTGATCCGTGGGGATTTGCTCGCATATCCATCATAACACATGCAACCACCACCACCTCTCTCTCTCTCTCTCTCTCTCTCTCTCTCTCTCTCTCTCATTCTCTCGCTCGATTTCTCCCTCTCCCTTCTCCCCCTAGGGGTCGAGTGTGCGGCCTGTCAAAATATTGACACTGGGTCTTTAGTTAACATGAAGGTCAACTGCACATTAATTGCACGCTCTGCAAAGGGAAGGGCTAGAGGGGGTAGAGGAGGGCGGCTGCTTATGTTGCGCAGGGGCGTGGCTCGGTCGCAGATAAATCTGTGGCAATTTCAGGCGCTCGTTGATTTATAGTCGCGTTCCAATTTGCAGTTGCAATTAGCGCTGTGTTTATTTTCTAATTGAATGTTAATTGCGAGTAGCCAAAAACTTGGCGCTCGGCTTTATGATATTTTGTTGTCGTATTTTTATTATTTCTTATATTATATTTTTCATATTTTTCGGCTTCCTGCTGTTTGCCGAGGGCGAACATGCTAAAATCGTCAGCTGTTTACGCATTCGTGACTTACTTTTAATTCAAACAATCGCACACAAATCACATTTGTCCACCTGAGTGGCTGTCGGTCGCTTGTTTTGCTTTTGGCAGCCACTCACAAAGTGCAAACAAATCGCAAAATCACATTTTCCCCACATTTGCGCAATCGATTCGCAATTTTCAATAATACCCATTAGCGATGTAAGTCTCTGGTTGTGGATGCTCATGTGTTTGCGAGCAACGCGGCGTATGTGTAACGTATTTGCCGTTGCGCATTCGCACCGTTGCACACGCTCCTTTGCCCAAAATCAATGAAAATCATAGTATTAGTAGAGGAAGAAGCGTTCGACATTTCAAAGTTGGTAAAAATAAAACACAGAGAAGGAAGAGACAGAAATAGAGAGGGTGAGCAAAAGAGTGAGAAGATTCAGTTGCGTTGCCTTGACATTCAAATAAAATGCGACACATTGAAGGATCGTAATTGACTTTAAATTACATTTCAAGTTCAGTCCTTGAAGTTGTGTCCTCCAATGAAACATATTATTGAATATCCACCAAGACTGAGTAAATGCATTCGAGGAACATTAATTATATTTTTAGAAGAAAGCCACAATTATCTATATTTTTAGCATACTATTTGTCAATATTTCCAATAATTGGATTATTCATGGTGATGAACAGGAGTCAGAGGTACCTAAATAAAGCTTATTCAATTCTAACTACGTATATATGTATATGAAATACTCATAACCAGCTCCCTACACATACAAATATATATTAAACATATCTGAAATTTGTTTCCGAATGGTAACTGTAATTCGCTTAAGCAAAAATGCGGATGAATAAGCAGATGGACTTTCCAATGCATTTTCGTGCACTCCCTTATAATATATATATATATATATATAAATATATGTGTGTGTGTGTGCCTGTATGTGTTGGATATGTGGTTTACTGCCAGATTATTTCACCCTAACCTAAGCAATAAAAAGGGGACTTAAAGTGAAACGAAATGTTAAATTGTATCTGCATATGCTTATCTACATAATCCTCCCTTCGGCCCTCTAGGTCTCTTCCTCTTCCTCTATCTCTATCTCTCTCTCTCTCTCTCTCTCTCTCTATGTGGACGTGCGTTGCAAGTGCTGCCTGAATGGGTAACTCACGTTGCGGCATTTGGAGGCTTAACCGGAAACTTTTAATTTAATTAATTTATACACAAAGGCGCAATCAACAAAAGACGATTGCAACTGCTTCCACCCCCTTAAGACTTCCCTTCATCCCACTCCCCCTCCCCCAACAACTGGGAATGCATGTGAACGTGAATTGCGGTTAGCGGGCAGCGAGTGCATCTGTTGATCCGCTGGCTACACGCAGATATATGGACAGATAAACTGAACGGCAGCCGCTTTCAAGATGATTTTCTGCCCCTGCAATGCAATGCAATGCAATGCAATGCAATGCAATGCAATGGCCGATTTGCTCTGAGTAATGCGAATGGTTTGCCATAATTCATGAACAGCGTGCGGCAATTCGTTTTCCAATGGCATCTCTCAGTTTGATTTTCGTTTCCTAATTTTCCGTATACTCTATTTGAAGGGGGCGTGTGTGGCACGTGCCCCTTGGCCTTGCTTGCAACAGGTGAAATCATTTGGCAGATGCATTCGATCTTCGTTCGACCATCTTTTCTTTTTTTATTTTTGAATAACTGAACAAAGAGTTGAGTGCCCCGGACGGAAGTAGCAATTAGCAAGCAACATAATTAATTTATAAAAATCAACTAGCGAATAAGTCGAGAGGCACACACACACACATACACACACACACACCTCATCATGCAACAAGTCAGCAAAACAAAAAACAAATCGAGACTCCTACAAATATTTATATGATAATATATATATAGACTGTGAGCATAAAATACATTCTACACCCAACTTGTACGAATTTTATTGATTTTCTCACTGTTTTTGGGCAGCGCATATGTTCGATGATTTCAAATAATAAAACACCCTGCTCAGCATACCAAATTTCAGAGCAATTAAAATATATGATTTTATTGGCCGAACTCAATGCGTTTGTTGTTTAGCTGGCAAATTATCAAAGCTCGAGTTGAGCTCCGACATTGCAAGTACTTTCTGTTAGAAGAATTCATTAAAGCCCACTTACTAAAAATCTATAAAACTTTGATTAGAGTTTGCATTACCTGCTGGGAATGTAGACTGAACAGGTTTAAGCCAGCCAAAATCTTTTTTCTTTTTTTGTTCTTTATGAAATTCAGATATAAATATGTATTATATAGAACACTCGTAAACACATTCGAATTGTTTGCTCAAACTGTTAGACTAAGGCAAAGCTTTTATTCTTCTAGACACTTTCTGTCTCACACATCGAATTTTATACAGTTGTCTCTTTTGGTTACTAATACATTATCAAACCTACCTGCTTAAAGTTTTTGATAAATTATATTTTCATTTATAGACGAACAATTGATACACTTTCTGCTCTCTTCTCACTTTTGAGTTTCGTATCTGGTTTTCACTTGAATCCACTCTCGGTTTAAAAAATGGCGACTTGGTGTGGCACACACACCCACACACACATACACACACGGTGAGACGGGCACCTGTTGCGCCTGGCTTGGGCTCCGGATCTCGCTCGATATTGGCGCGCTAATTTAATTGACACTCTGCGATTGATACGGCTGAAAGATTTGATGGAAAACTTTTCGGGCTGCGATCCACTGACAAATTGTTGTGAATTTCGTATTATTCCGAATCGGCATTTGACTTTTTATGATAACCCGACCAGCTATTGGAGTTTAACGAATATTATTTATTATATTTATATGCGTTTATTAGTTTTTATTATTATTATTCGCGCCTGCTGCGAAATTCATCCGCGCTGCCCAACGCTCGCTGGCAAAATGCGCAAACAATTCGCTGGGATACGACGTCGCCGCCATCGCCGCCGCCACTGCCGGATAACAAATGCGATAGCGCTGCCTGCGTCGGCGTCGGCGTCGGTGCTACACGACGCGGATTCGACTGGATTGGGCAACAGGCGACCGCGTCCAACAACAGTCCCTTTGTTGGATCCGCACTCGTTCCCAGTCGCAGTCGCAGTCGCAATCGCAGTCGCTCCCTTTGATGCTTTCGCATGTTGAATATTGCACTCGGGCCGTGTGCATGTGTGCGTGCGTGGTGAGTTTTGAGCGTTCGCTTCTAAGGCTGCCTCGAGGCGAATTGCTGCCATTTGAAGTTTGCCCACGGCATAAAAAACACGCAGAAACAGAACAATAACAAGTCTGTGATTCTTTTCGTATTTGTATTTACGATTTAGGGGCGCACAAATCATTGCTGTGTTTCACATTAAGCATACGCCGTGTTTATTTTTGGGCAAGCCGTTGTAAGCATCAGGGACATTCCACAGTATCGCATAATTGAGATATAAACGCGCATATTTCGTCACAGTTCTTTGACACCGAAATGCGTGAATAAATGAGTCTGTCGGCGTTTTCAATCAACATCGACACTTCGAACGATGATTGAAATTAATGGGCAACCCATTCAGATCCAACGGGAACCGCTTGCTGCCGCTGTCGCTGCCACAGTCACAGTCGCTGCTGTTGCCGCAGATCGATGTGAACCGCGGCGCCACCTTGACTGACATTGCCCTTACGCCGGGTAGACCCTGAGGCTCGGCTGGCCGCCACCCCTTTGGCCCCCGCCACTCAGCTCTATCAAACGCCTCAGCAAATGGCCAAAATCAATTTGTGCGATTTTGTTGCTTTATGATCGCTTCCGACGTCGATTGAAGCATTCGCCCCAGCTAGTTAGCAGTTCAATCAAAATTGTTGGCAGCATATTAATTGACATCGACGCAGTTGTTACTGTACACGATCATATTATATCGCATTGTTATTAATGCTATTTGTATATAATTTATTATATAATTGACATTTGGCGCACGTGAAGCGTCTGCAATTTGTTGTTGCTTTCTTACTTATACCTAACCTTAAGCATTATGCGTGTGCAAATACAACAATAGTTTTTGGCAGCTTTTCACTAATTTATAGATTGCCATCAAACTTCTACCTATTGACAAAAATATAAATAGTTTTATTATATTTCGCTTTTACTGTCAAAATAAATTATTTCCTTCAGCAAAGCTTTTAACTGATTTTAGAACAAGCTAGTCTAAAGGTGTGTGCCCTTGCTATAGATGAGCGTCATTAGCTTGCTCTACTATGTACTCTTAGGTGGATGTATCTGCTAACTGTGCCTTCGTCAAGTTCGTGAGTTTGTGAGTTTGTCGGCAGGTTCGAAGCTTGGGTGGAGCAACTATTTTGTATTTATTTCTTATAAATATTGTTTGCAGTTTTGCATGCTTGTATAAGACTTGTTTGTTAATATCTATGATTAAAAGCAGATACAATATTGGATTTTACTGTATAATATGTTGTAAATATAAGTAGAATAAATAAAGTTATATCAATGTATTTTTTCATTTCTTATATATTTTAATGATACAACTTTATTGACAAATGCAGCAATAATATTTTGAATATGTATAAGATTATCATTTATAGTATAAGATGGCAATTTCAATGCCGATCCCAGCCATTTGGCTCCAGCATGTCTACACATGCTGGCTTGTGTGTGGGGAAATAAGATCTCTTGGGATCGTGTAACAACATTTAATGAGTGCCATTGGGTCGGAGGCCCCAACTGCCAATTCTGATGAGTGACTCGTTGTAGCAAATACTTGGGGTGGGGCTTGGGTTGGGGCTGGAAGGCATGGCGCATGTTTTCGTTTCGGAAGTTGCATTCAGACACACATTACGTCGAGATTGTTTACACTGTGTCTGCTTGTGGGAACGATCCAACTGACACGATCTGCACTTGGCTGCGCTGGCAAAGACTGTGACAATTTCGATATCGGGTTACCAGCAATGAAAATAACAACAACGATTCACCACCAGCTTAAATGCTTCCCCAAACAGAAATTGTGAGAGTGCTGAGGGCAGCGCTGACTGACTAGTAGTTACCCTTTAAAGCACTTTTGAAATCTATTTTATTTGCATTGATTTTTATATAATTTAAGTATCGGAAGGCTGATAAAGTTGATTTCTAATAGCCATTCATTATTTGCTCAGCACTTTATTTAACTAGAACTTTAAAGGGTAGTGTGGAACGTTGTTTCTATTTGATATCTATAATATGTTTACATATGGTCATTTTATACGCTCACACACAGACACACACACAGACACACACGAGCGACAACCGAGCTGCGCATTAAGCACATTTTAATTAATAGACACTGTCACTGTAGTCCAGACGCTCCCGCTCTGCGCGCAGGCACAGTGGCGCAGTCTTCGCTCAGTCTTCGCTCAGGCTTCGCGAAGATGTGGCGCAACGGCGGTGGATTAGAGCCAGTAACCACATTGACGTGTCGCAGCTAATCAGGGATTGGGATCGGGCTTAGGCTTGTGGAAGAGATCGCCATGTGCTGGTGCGCACGTGTCTATTGGACGGTTCTGCAGAATCTATTTGCGCGCCTTTTCAACAGCCTCGCGGATCGCAGCTGCGCCGGCAACGGGCAGAGCTGCTGCGGCTGCTGCGGCTGCTGCGACGGCTACAGGCGCCAGGCCGGTGACGACAACGGCGACTGTGACGTCGACGCCGACAGCGAAGCGGGTAAACAAGTTTTAGAACCGATCGGCAATGACGATCCGCGGCGAGCGCCACACGATTATGTCATAGTGGGTGAGTTCTGAGCTAGAGTTCTGATAATGTAGCAATGCTGCAATCTTCGGTAAGCCGAATATTGAATACCCTTGCAGAGAGGTATATCCCACTAGCGAAGAAAGTACCGCCATTCTTAATTATCTGGCAACTTCTCGATCTAGTCAAAATTACTTGATTAACCAGCAAAAATGAATTTTTAAATACTTTCGATCGTTCCTAAACGAGTTCTTAGAAGTGCCGTTGAATTAGAATTTTTTTTGTTCTGCAGATATGATATGTAGGAATATAGTATATACAATAACTTATTTTTGACTGATGTATGTATGTATGTATGTATACAGCATATACAAAATGATGTGAAAGAAACAAGGTGAAGCTTGCTTATTTTTGACCGATGGTATCTATAATAGAGCTTTATAAATCCCCTCCTCTGCAAGGGTATTGAGTACATACACACACACATGAACACTCCCACTCACACACACATCACACTTGCACGCAGACGACGCCGATGCCAACTATGTGGAGATCGAGCAGCGCCAGATCGAGACGGAGCCCTACTACTTCACCGTGGACCGGGCCATGGCGGAGCGGATGCTGCTCGATCGCGAGGATGGCGCCTGCTTGGTGCGTCCCTTCAAGGCGACGGACGTGTGCATCAAGTACATAGTGAGCATCTGGGCGGATCGGCAGCTGTACCACCTCTTTGTGCGGCAAATCGATGGAAGACAACGCTTCGCCATTGGCCAGTGGAAGCAGCACGAGCGGCACTTCGGTTCGCCCTGCGAGATCATCGAGTTCTACGAGCAGCACTCGCTCCTCTGCACCAACAAGGAGCGCAGCCAGAGCGTACGCCTAAAGCCCATTAGCTACGCCTAGGCCGGATTTACAAATATGTGTATCCATCATATACTTAGCGTTTAGGTTATGTTTATTGCAATTACGAGTAAGATAAATTATGTACAAATTGCGTAAATTAATTCTAGTTTTAGAGTTAGTTAGATAGGCAGCCTGCTCTACTCCACTAGGTGGCCACAACGGCCTTGAAGGCACACTGGTTGTTCTGCATTAGAGCGGGCCAGAGGAAGGCCTTGATCAGGTCCGAGCGACGGTCCGATTGGGGATGGCGCTCGTGCTTCTCCGGACGCAAGAAGCCTACAGAATGAGACGAGGAGAGGGACATATAATAAATCATTCTGATAGTTGTAATCTAAGCAGCGTATGACATCAATCATGATTGAATAGTTGCGTATGGCTTACCCAAATTGAAATCGGTGTCCAGGTAATAGGGCGCCTTCTGGTTGATCATGCGCCAGGCGAGCCGGACGCAGGCGCTGACGAAGTGCGTCAAGGGCGGACAGGATTCCAGGCAGGGATACTCGTGCAGAGTGGAGAGCACCTGATTGAAGACGGAGCGTTCGATCTCGCCCAGCGGGAAGCTGTCCGTTGTCTCGTGCAGGTGATGCCGCACAGATCGGTCCAGTGCCAGGGTCGTCTCGCTGCTGCTGTCCAGCGGGCAGTTGAGCACTCGGCGCACCTCCAACACCTTGCGCTCTCGCATGCCGTGGCAGAGCCGAAAAGAAAGCTGCGCGTGGTACAAGCCATAAAAGCAAGAAGCGGACAAAAATAAGCTTTGAAATATGCCAATCATTACCAACGGTTCAATAGCGGCCCACGGCCAAAGAGCGGGCCAAGCCAGCTGATCCGGCCAATTGCCGGTGTCATTCATCTATCCACTTGTCTCTATTCATCGCCGAAGATCGAAAGTTATTCATCTACAGCCTCCAAGAGCAACCTCCCAACGTAATTTCTCACCATTCGCGCTTAGCCCGGTTCGCCCCGAGGCTTTACTTTCTTCTATAACACTTAATCAGTGCCACAAACTCGGGCAGCTGCCACGCCAGCTTGCAGCGTTGCGTTGCAAATTGATATTTTGCAATAACAATTTGCACTCTGTTCGATTTCTCAGCCTCAACTGTAACCGCGTCTAACTCTCGGCTCCCAGCCCCATAATCAATTCGCATTAGCCTAAGACTTAATCGATTTTCGTTTTCATATTTAAGAGTCTTACATAGAGTAAAATATTCATAGTTGGAATTACCAAATAAGTAATATTATTATAATATATATAATAATATTATATTTCAATATGCTAAACGGTTTGTATTTATGATGTTAATTTCCCTATTAAGATGTCCAAATATGCAGAACTCTAAATATGGTAAAAGTTCCCATTTGTTAAAGTTTATTTCAAGCCTCGTTTCATTCTAAGCCAAAGTTTTAATAAATTCTATTCTTCTTTCCCTTTAAAGACTTTTGTTCTATATACAAACTTATTTATTCAGTTGCTAACGTTGTAAATAATTTTGAAAAATGTAAATTTATCTATAAATATAGGAATTATAGGAATTAGAAAAGTTGAGCTGCTAAATAATTCTGATTTAAAATATTTGCAAATGGATACAAAAAATGTTATTTAAGCAATGCAACAAATTGCCTCGAATCAAGATTATCTCAGAGCTACGATTTTTCGAGTAAGAGTTCAATTCAATTTTTAGAAATTGTGGCTTCCATATCGGAGCCAGCATCTGATTGTGGCCAAAAGTGTTTGCCACATGGATTTCTGATAGATTGAAAGCTTGCGCACTTACCACAATCATGGAGAAGAGTATCTTGGCCTTCAGACTCTGCACGTGCTTCAGCTGGGGCAAGCTGTCCAACGCCTCCAAGGCATCCGCTCGATTCTCGATGTAGAGATTTCGATAGTGTGACACCAATTCGCTGTGGAGCAGGGCCAAAAGCGTGGGATGCCGGTGGACAATGGAGAGAAGTTCAAGTGAGAGTGGGTACTGGGTATTGGGTATTGGGTATTGGGATGAATCATGTCAAGTGGCCGAGCGAAAACGATTCTGCACAGCAAAGCACACCTGGCGGACTTACCTGCCGTCCTCGCTGGCCGAGTCATCCGAGTGGTAGCCGTCGCTGCAGCTGCTGCCGCCGGCGCTGCCAGCGGCTGTGGCCTTGTTTGCTGTCAGCGGGCTGGGCGGCACGCTCTCCGGGCCCATCAGGTGGAGGACAACCTCGCAGCCGCGCGAGAAGTTCATGAGGAGGCCGGCGGCCGGACGCTTCTCAACGTGAGCCTGTGCATCCACGCGCTTCACCTGACCCACGCAGGACAACACTTCCTTGTCGTTCTCGACGCGCGAGCTCAGGTTCTCGACGAGCGTGTGGAGCTGCTTCAGGGCCGGCTTGTCCAGCATGGTCAGCAGGGTCTTGTTGTCGATCAGCCGCTGCTGGATGTCGCCATAGTTGATGGCCAGCAGCCGCTGGTGGGAGGAGTGTGCCGGATCCTGGTTGATCGTGACCATGCTCAGCTCCTCCAGCTTGTGTATGGCCATCTTGTAGGTGTCGACATGCCGCTGCAGCTCCGTCTTGAGCGCCACGTGCAGCGATATCAGCTGCCCGGAGGCATCTGTGGTCAGCCCATGGACGCCCAGTCCCTGGACAGCGTTGTCGAAGCTGCGTCTGCGCTCGCGCAGCACCTGCCGCAGGCCGGGCTCGTACTGAGCCAGCGACTGGAGCAGCTTGCAGCAGCGCTGCCGCAGGCCGGACTCGTGCGGATTGGCGAAGAGGCGCACCAGCTGCCAGACAACCGTCTCGCTGGGCACATCCGGCTTCGGCGTGCTGTTGAGCGTGGTCAGCCTGGCGGGTAGCGGGGAAAAGGGGAAGGGAGCAAGTGGAGGGCAGTTGAACGAGCGGCTCGAGTCGGACGGACTTACCTTGTGTAGAAGGACTCCAGCAGATAGGCGCTGTGTGGCAGATGCTCCAGCAGCAGATCGATGGGCAGCTCCGCGATCACCGAGTGCAGCACCGAGGGTCCCAGACGACCCACCACGCCCGCCGCCTCCCGGTACTGTCGTCCCTCCGAGAGCAGCATCAGCCGGCGGAGCACCTGACGCGGACTGGTCAGGAATTCGCGACCGTCCCGCGAGGGCCCTCTTATGCGCTCCCTACTGTCCGCCATGGGCAGGCACAGGGACTGGCACAGGGATTGGCACTGGATCTGGCACTGGCACTGGCACTGGCTGTGGCTCTGGCTCTGGTAGATGGCGTCCTGATGGTTCTTCAGCAGCAGCTGTTTCCTGTCGACGAGGCCGTTTCTAATTACAGGCTAAGTGGCAACAATGTTCAATAATAATGTGGAATGTTCGAATGCGCGCTTTATACAAAATGATGATGGCGAGATAAGCGAGAGCAACTGCGTCTTACAACAACTTCGGCTCCATGGACATGGCGTGGGCGATCTGCCAAGCTGTGGCCCAATCCCAGATCTCTGCGTAGCTTTTGCTGCAAAAGAAAACAAACTACAGTTGACAATGGTTGATAAATAGGAAATCTGTCTGGGTAAGAATTCGCTTAGGCCCAACAATTGCCACTTTCACCATTGGGGGCGGTGGGCGGTGGGCGTGGGCACATAATTTATCATAACTTAACGCGTAATCGCACACACGCTAACGAGTGCCGGCAATTGTTCAGGAAACATACATATATATACAGCCGGTATATATGTATATATTCCCCTGCATATCACATTGTGAAGATGATTGGAGTTGTGGGAGTTTTTACACTGCGCAAATGACAGCTAGGAAAACAAGGCGTGAACAATGAAACACTAAAAAACGGTAAAAGGTATCAAAGGAGCTGAAAACTTTTCACATTTTCAACAACTATTCAAATGCAGAGCCATAAATAATGCTAATTCATGCATTTAACCCATTGGACATATTTCATTTTTTTAAATCTGAAGGCTTGTTTTCCCTTAAGAGTACAAACTAATGTGCAATATGATATATATTTAAGCTATGGGAAATAACTTTTGTTCTAAGCTTCCGATTTTTATAATATATAATATGATTGGTTATCTTTTTTACTTGGTGCAAAATTCAAAATGCATCTCTTAGTATTAGTTTGTGTGAAATGAGGCTTTACAAGCCCGATTATTTCAAGCAGAAAGTTTTATTAAATGATTAACTGTGTAAAAACTGCAAACTATTTGCAATGCATGCAATAAACAAATCGGAGGCACGATTATAAGAAGAGAAACAAAAAGCAACACTCGAATCTTCCTCTGCCACCCATTGGACAACTTAAACAACATTTTATCCGTACTACACGATAGACTGAATGAAAGTTTCATATTTTACAAGTTCTTGTTAAATCTTTCCTCTACATTTTTCACCTGTTTTGTTGAATGCAACTCGCATATTTACATGGAATTCGAGCGCTAAAGCGCGCTGAGGCTGAACCAAAGACTTGCCGAGGGGAGTGGAGCAAAGGTTTGGTAATATGTTTGTGTTCCCAAGAATTAAACATTTTATGTTTAGCAACAATCGTTGTGGCTCCGGGGGACGACAGCAGCATGCGAGGCCCAGCCAAGCGCAGCGCCTCCAGCCAAGGCTGCAAGTGACCCACCCAAAGAGTTCAAGACTCGAGACTCGTGCATTACTCGGTCCGAGCCGCATCTCCGGCTCTGCCTCTGGCTCTGGCTCTGGTTCTGGGTCTGACTGGCCCCGCTTAACGGCCAGGTAGACGCCTTAATTGAATACCCCTCCCCTCTGACTGGGGCCACTTGTTGTCAGTTATTGTTGTTCTTATTGTTTTTATGCGGTTCGGTTTCGTTCTAAATGCGCTTTGCCGTTACTCCGGTTCCAACTAGCGCCCAAAGTAGGCGTGTTTCGGTGAGAAAATCATTTTATGGGCTAGTTAAAATCTACTTAGGATATATGTACATACAGGTGTGTATATACCTACATACATATTATTAAGTTCGGTGTTTTATCCGCATCTCTAGAGAAAATTAATTTTTGGCATACTGAATAAAATATTTATATTAAAGTTTGTTGCGATCTTTGATAAAATGTTGCAGCACATATAATTATAATAATATTATGAGGTGCAGCCTATATAAAATACAAGATTTGGAAATTTTTAAATGAAACTCAATAGATTAAATACTGTAAGATACTAAAAGACAGTCTGGTATCTAGTATAATATCCGGACATTAACTAATTACCAATCCGTTGAATATCGCACATTGTGGGAACCAATGGAAACAATATGCCACAACGTGTGGCCAAAACGTTGCACAGGATTTGTTAGCTACAATCTTGTTGTAAAGGTCGAACTCTCCCCCCTCTCCCGCTGTTTCGCTACCTGCTTTCTCGCAAATCCCCCAGATAAGGCCACAAACTGTGTGCGATTGTTGCTGAGATCATGCAGATGACTTCCTCGTGTGGCCAGAACAACAAATGGCCAACATGAGCCGGCACAAAGCACGGCTAAGCGAACAGATTTGCAGCTACACACGCACAAGTCTAGGGCTAAGATAGATGGGCCCAGAGAAAGGGCTCGACGACTATTGCAATACAATTATGCCACAATGGGCGACAAATTGAGAGATGGGCGAGAAAAAGCCGCAAAAAGCCAAAGCCTATGACACCTGAGATCGCGACACGCTTGGCTGAGCCACAAGTGGCGAAGGTGGGGTATGGGGTAGAAGGGAGAGGGGAGAGGTGCGGGTTATGTAAGCGTATATGCAGCTGCTGGTGACAACGCCGAAGCTGAGAACGGAAGCCAAAGCTGTAGAGCTCTGCGGTCCATTTTGGCTTCTAGGTTCTAGCTGTTAGCTGTTAGCTGTTAGCTGTTAGCCACACCATGCGGCTTAGCTGGCGACGGTTTAATGAACCCGGCCAAGAGCCGCTGTCTAAGCCTGAGTTGGAGTCGAAGCCGCAGTTGGAGCCAAGTGGAAATGTGAAATGATTTGTTGTTCAAGCAAAAGACAAACATAACTTTTTTACGACTATTATTACAACAATTTGTTGTGTTTGCTTTTATTGTTTTGACTGTTGTTTGCTGCTGTTGTTACCTTTCCATGTGATTTTCACAGGCCAACAAACTTCTAATTGCCCCGGCCAACAGGCGCTTGCATGCAATCGAGCCACTTTTTTTGCTGGCCATAACGAGCTTCAGCTACAATTGGCGCTCACGTGCGTTGGCTATTAACCATCTTTTTGTATCCATTCAGAATTTGGTAATTGGCTGGAAGAAGCTGCGAGCTGCGAGCTGCGAGCTGCGAAAATTAACTGCTGCAGTTAAGCGGAAGTACTTTAACAAAAAAATTAAAAGAAATAAAATTAATAATTTAAATTACATCTTCTTTCAAAACTAATCCTGATTGAAGGTTAAGAATATAAACTATATAGTTGCCAAATTCAATATAATGTAACACCCAACAAAAAAAAAAGAGGCACCAATTTATGGCCTTTATTGTGTGGAGCGGTCAAGAATATACACAAGCTTTAAAAGGGAAACTACCGCTAAGTAGTAAATCAATTCCCATTTAAAATCAACTTCAACATCAACTTGACCCCAAAAAGTCGGATCGAAACAATGCAAAAGCAACGCAGATTTATTTGTTGTAAAGCAGAACGCACAAATTTAGCATAGAAGAAGAAAACGCTCGCTACGCTCCAAATTTGGGCACAAAAGCCAAAAACGAACTATTGAGACCGGCCTTTTAAGCCATATAAGAATTTGGCCAAAATAGTTGAATTGTAAAACTATTTTACAAGCTTCATTGATTGGCTATATACCAAAGCCTTTAGACAAAGGCAACTGTTGTTTTCTTTGTTTTAGCTGGGCTAAAGGTAGATGGGTCAAGAGTTCGGCCCAGACCGTGGCTCTAGCCAAAGTTCTAAATATTTACAAGACAGACTGGAATACTGGTCATCATAATTTGGCAGCTGGCGTGCTTGCTTTTTAAAGTTTTTTCTCTTAGCATACCCTGTAGACATTGAAGACGTGAGAAAGGTGAGATGGAAGAAGATTGGAGTTGAGGCCTAGCTATAAACCATTCCAATCAGCATCATCATTATAGAAATATAGAAATAGAATTGATAGCGAAGAATGTGAGCAGGGTAGCAGCTAGTCGGACACACTTTCCCAACACCTTCTAGACGAATTATGCTTCTGCTTTTGGACCCGCGGCAATTATTATAAAAATAAGACAAAGAGCGCTACACTTGTATACAACATTTTTTAATAACGTCCAAAAGTGGGTTAATTTCATTCAATTAGAATAGAGAGAAGAGTCTCCAGCTCATCTGGCTTTTTATCTTTTATTACCTGGCCAAGTTGGCCCGCTAATTGGGCGCGCCCTTAGCGCTAATCAAGTTGGCTTTGGGAACTGAAACTCAAGCCGCATAAATTAACAGCGCGTTTTTCCAAAAATAAAAAATAAAAAATAAAAATCACAAAAATTGAAGAGAAATTTAAATTTCGAATTTGAGATATTTTTGTACAAGACTTACATTGCTTGGATTCGCGACAATAATTCACAATAATTCGTTTAGGAGGTGAGGCAGATTTCACAGGTATTCGGCTTAAAGTTTTCTTCACAATTTTCACTTGACAGCAGTTACAGTTGATTACCCAGGGCCACGGCCAGGGTTAGGGTCAGTCGGTGCAAACCGCCAATCAAAGTGTTCACAGCGCCGGCTGCAGCAGCAGCACCAGCAGCAGTCTGTTTACAGCGACAACAACACCGATTTGGTTACACCAACAACAATGTCGGAGACAACAAACATTTTTGCACTTCATTAACTCTTTGAACATTTGTGGCGAATGCCAAAGCAAAATTCTTGTCACGGCCGCGCGATTGTTCGCTTCTCTGATTTTCCAGACACGATTTACCGTTATAATGCACCCGCGCTCACAACAACGGCAAGAATAACAACTGTCAGCGCAGACGAATCTTTCACTTGACGTTTGCGCAGGCGCGCAACGAATGCTAACAGAGCACACGACCGAACTTACTGCAAGTCAAAAGCAGACTGAACGAATGTCATGACCGAAATAGTGCCAGCAGCAGGTAAACACAGCAGAAAAATAGAGAGTTGGCAGAGGAGAGGGAGAGTGAGAGCGCAGCCGCGCAGCTGTGTAGTGGTTGCTTTTGCGCCTCATCGTAGCCATCACACAGCTGCTGTGTCGCGGCTTCGGCTGGCGGCCAATTTGAATTGAGCGAACTTCTAATGACCGTTGTTTATTTGTTTTAACGCTGCATAGAAGAGAAATTAACGGGGAACATTGGGAGTGTGCAAACTTAACGAAAATACTACGATTGAATGGAAATGCTTAAATGGTATTTTTTCAATATTCATTGAACGATTTGAGAGACCAATTAAGGTTCAGTAAAAAAAATAAATATGTATATTAATAATAAAATGCATATAAAACGGACAGGGTATACCACAGTGTATTGCTGTAGTATAATTAACAATTTCTCGCCTTGATTTTCGAGTTTTCACTTGAAGATTTGCGCTAAACTGCGGTTCGATGCGATTCGACGATGGATAAAGTCGTAGCCATGGCCAACGTTATGCTGTATGTTGGCTAAGGAATTTGGGTTAGTGTGTGCGGCTTTGGCTACCACAGTTGGCCATAATCACTATCTATTAAGAGTGCATAAAGATTATAAGCCTGTTAAGCAGACTTCAAGTTTTATAAAACTAAGCGGCACACATTGGACGAGAGATTTGAGATTTAAGTAGACAGTTTTCTAGTTATGATGCAATTTTGAGAAACATTTCATTAAGTATTTCATATGCAAAACAGCGACTGTTGGTGGGCTGCACTCCCGACTCGAGCAACGGCCGCCCAATTAGTCTTAATTGCCTTTTGCCAGCCAACTTCATTTTAGCCAAACGAGAGATGTATGAAAAGGGGAAAGAGGGAAAGGGGAAGGAGGGGGTTTGCTCTGCATAAAAATAGCGAAACAAAAGTAATTGGTAAACTCCCATCAGCGCCGAGATTTAGCTCCACTGATTAACGCTCATTGCCAGCTCTAGTTGGCCTCTGTTTCAAAAAGCTCTGGAAAACTACAACAACCTTGCTCGGAAAATTGCAACATTTTCACGTGTTATTTACGCGTTAATCGTGCAATTGAAAGACGCAAAGTACCAAAAACAATTCAACACAGTGAAACACATTTTTGGAGCATTTTGGAGCGGGAAGCTGGGAGGGGGACGGCTCCAAAGGTATTTATTTGCGGCAGGGCTGCCGCGGCTGCATTTACATTTAGTCGGATTAACAGGGCGTTAAGTTTCGCCACTGATATAGCCATAAAAATACAAAATAAATAAAAACGCAGATCTTGGTACACAGCCTAACAGGGGGCAGAGTCACTGGAGCAGCGGTTCAGTGGGATATGCCACACACACACACACACATGTATGTATCTGCACCCCACATAATAAAGATATTACCAAGTCAAGGTTGCGCGTTAATTGCGCGAGCAGCTCGGCTCAGGTCTGCTTAGCAGCTCATCAGCTCATCAGCTTGTGAGCGTGTCAGCTTGTCAGCTCTACAGGTGCGAGATTTCCCAGCAGGCTTCCTTTTCCTTTCTAAAACGCATTTCACTTTTTGGCCAACGCATTTCACATTTTCTGGCTGCAGCAAGTGCAAAAATATTTATGTGAAATTGTTAAACAAAGCTAAAGCAGAGCAAATGTGTACATTCCATATTTATTTATTTATTGTCGTTTTTTATTTAATTTCACTTACCTTGTTTTTGTAGCGCACACTCATTGTAAGTGTGTAGATAGGGTAGATTGCTCTCGGCAATAATAATAGGTGGTACATACATTAACCTGTCTTTATTTTTTTACATTTATTTATTTACATTGAATTCCATACGCAGCGGTAGATAATTCAATACTCATTTGTTTATACCATACAGTACTATAATTTAATCGAATATCACCAATACAAGTATGCATACTTTAATTCATAGATTAACAGTAAAAATATTATACTAATTACCAATCTATGTGTAACACTCAAAAGTCTACGCTCTTATCGCACCGGTTAGTATTATAGCAAACAAACAATAGATACCACATACGAGTATTACACCAGAACCTCTGAAATATTATCAGACAGCAAATTCCTATTTAAGAGCTTTTTCAATCGTTCGTGCCTCAGTTCGAGTTCTCTCGCTGAATCGTTTATACCAAAGCGAAAGCCATTTGAAGATCAAAATGTTCTGTTCTAAGGAAGATAAGCCACTCTTTGGCCCGATGAGCCATCCTTGTCACGGGAATAAGGCTTCCCCGCCGTGGTGGTCACATCATCATCATCACGGCCACCACCACCATCACGGAAGTCACCACCACAGCCAATTTAATGGTTTCCATGGTCACCATGGACATTGCCACCGTCATCAGGATGTCTCGGCGAAGCCAAATTGTTTTTTTCGTGGCATGTCCAGAAAGGAGGTGCAGGAAGACAAGCAGATGTTTGATTATAGTGAAAACTACAATTAGACGATCGGTTTGTTTTTCATTGATTTATTTATTATTCAGATGGTTTTGGTTTTGAATCAAAATTTATATTAAATTAAGACTAGATTAAACCTAGATAAAAAAATGTGTGTAAATAATAAATATTATTGGAAATAAAATATAATCGTTTAGCAAGATCTCTCTCTATATACGAAGGTTATTGTGGTTCGGGTTTAGAATCTGGCAGCGCAGCGCTGTCTAGAGAGTATCTTGAAGTCGTGCACTTTTGGGCAGTAAGGTGTGTCTTGTTTCTTTTGAATGTATTTGCCGTTATGTTTTAGTGCTTTTCTTCGCGTTTCGAAACCGCTTACCAAATCAAGTAATTAGCGGGTTTTGATTTACTAAACGCATAAAATTGTCAACTCTCGTCTTTTTCTCAGCCCCTGCGAATTGTATTTCAAACGCGCCTGCGCACATTTCTCCAGCGCGTCAAAGCGACTACAGCAACAACAACAACAACAACAACAACAACAACAACAACAACAACAACAACAACAACAACAACAACTAAAACAGACACGCAACCATTTGACTTAGTTAGTTAGTGCCATCAACAACGGTATCGACATATCTATAAGTCGGGCCCAAACGCGTGGCATTTGATTTTTTGTTTTTGTTTTTGTTTTTGTTTTGTTTTCGTTGCATTTTCCCCAGTGGGGGGACAAACTCCAATTGGCGATTTCTCTTTCTCGGAAAACTTTTGCAATAATCATAAAATGTTAACACAAATATTGAGCAGAGTAATTATTATAAATAATTGCAATACCATATGTGTGTCCATCAGTTTTTGTGGTCTCTTAGAAATCATTAAGATGTACAAACTTTTCAATAATTATACTAACTCATGCCATCATCATATACATATATAATCTGTCTATAGCCAAAACTTTACTATATACATTCGATCTACCAAATTAATCTAATTTTATCTTTGCGTGAAAACCCTCAGATTAGCGTCTGCGTATTTCGCAATATCAACAAGCTGTGTAGTCAATAATTTGTTCTATCGGTAGACAATGTTATCTATTTAAAGGTATTATATGAAGCGCAAAACAAACTAGCAAGCGAGCTTGTTGGATTTCCCTACGACAACAACAACAATAAGCTTGCCCTCTATCTCTGCCTTGCAAATTGTCGAGCATATATTTGAGTATCGCTCTTCTATGCGATTCTCATAAGCCATACGGATCCTAAGGCTGGTAATAATATAAAAATAAACTGAATCTCTATCCCACTCTAAATTATCAGGAAAACTATTTTATTATGTAATAATAAAGGGACAACTTCTGTATTTATGTATGTATGTATAACACAGCAAAAAATTTTACATTTAATCGGGCTTTAACATAGCCGTAGCATATAATTAAAGATTATTTTGTATCTTTTTGTAGGTTTATTCCGAATCAGTTTTACAATTTCTTCCCCCCACATAAGCGTAACTCTTCCAAAAATTATTCGTGAGATGACACGAGTTGAAATCCTATAGATAAACATCAACAAGTTGGGAATACAAAATACATTTCCGCTGTTGCAAGCTGCCTTGTTGCAAGGCCTTTGCATTGATTGAGGTTTCTTGTTAATTATAATCTAGAGTGGATTGTGGCTCGTATCTCACGATGTGCTTCCGCAGCTGCAGCAGATACAGATACAGATACAAAGTTCAAATTGTCGGATGCTGCGTAATAATAATGCAGTTGCATGCAGCATTTAAATCATTTCAATGCCTCAGATGATATCGATCAGATTCTTATGTAATGTGTGAAAGGTGGAATCCGTGTTGCTTTTTTGATTGATCATTGAATACTCTATAGAAGAAAGTCAAAGGATATTTGCTAAACTATTCACTGCCTTGGATGATACAGACTATACAGATAAGCATCTGGCTGTGAACAAACACATTTTGTGAGAGGTGAAAATTAGCTTTGGCCAAAAGACACGCGCTTTCTGGCCACTTCGCGCCATTTCGAATGATGGAGAAAATGCATGGCTATCCTATTCCGAATCGCAGCTCGACAGGCACATCATCTGCTTGATATGTGGCCAAAGAGGCGCGACGAGTGCTGCCGCTGCAGTGGCGTCTCCTTTGGAGGCAACAACAACTTTCACAAGTAAAAACTTTTGCCCAGTCGCCGAGTGGGCTTTTAGTTCGAGCCGTTCATCTGCGTCTCGCAATTCTTATTACAGAATCAGGTGCAACTTTTGCTTTTGCTTTTGTGGCACGTTGTTGTTTATGTCACTGAACTGCCGCAACCGGGCCGCACGTTCGGTTGACAGTAAAAGTAAGCGACAAAAGTGAACGCAATCGAACTCGACCCACTTTAACTCGCTTTGACTCTGCCCCAAAAACTTCTCACTTGCAGCTCCACCTCAGACTTGGGAGCTGCCACAGCGGATGCTGCATAAAATCCAATCACATTGTCTTCTTTTTAAACGCATCGCAAACGCAGCTGGAGGCCAACTTTTTTTTTTTTGGAAAATCTTGAATGGTTAGTTTGTAAATAAATAAAAAAATAAAATCGGGTGGCCCAAAGCCAGCGGCTAGTGTCGTATGTCAGTGGTAGAAATTAAATACGGCAACCGGCCATCAGCTCGCATTCAACTCAACCATCGACTGCAGCATACTCTGTTCAAAATGTAAGAGTATCTAGACACTCTTTGAAAAGTACATTTTTAACCTGCAACAAATTAATTTATATTCCATATATTTAAACATTGTCGGAGCTGAACTGGAAATAATAATGAACTCCGCTAGCATTCAATGTATCTATTATTATAATAACTATATATTTAGATGTTTAATTCAAAAAAGCCATAAACTTTGATTTTTTGTGAGCTCAAAATTCGTAAAGTTCATACTCCTGAATTTATGAACAGGGTATGAAATAAAGATTTTTACAAACAAAATCGCGCCTCAAACAAGCAATTGCCGTGACTTAATGATGCATAAATCAAAGAGGGGCCAGAGCTGGACTCCGCCTTACTCCCCGGCATTGGAGCAATGGAGTTTGGGCTGTACGCAGAAGGTGGATGGGGCATCTGCAACTGCCACACGAGTCGTATGTGGGCAACACTTGATGGGGCTTTAATTGCGTGCATCGCAGCTGCCAATGAAAGTAAGTTGCTCAGAGAAACGTAAAATAAGAGTCAAGGAAAACTTATAACCAGAATTTCCAGCCGAACGCCTTCCTTTTAAGGCAACCAGATCTGAAATTCTTCGCTATTTTTTTTTATTCAATGTTAGCAGCAATGCATTTCACTTTTTCATTAGCCAACAAACATTTGCAAATTTCACAATCTCTAAGTAAGCCCCGTATTACCTAAAAGAGAAGCAATATTAGTAAAAAAAAAAAAAAAAACGTTGCTTACTGATATGGAAACTCAATAAATGACATTAATAAAAGTTTACAAGCAAATATATATCTCATAATACACAAATTAATACATATGTATCTCAAAATATAATATCTAATATATGTCATATATTAAATTAATCTTCAACCATCCAATCACACAGGTGATTATTGTTATAGCTCTTATCGAGGCAAAGAAACAGTAGCTAGCCAGATATTACACCAGAATCTCTGAAACATAATCATACATTAAATTCGTATTTAAGAGCTTTTTCAATCGTTCGTGCGTCAGTTCGAGTTCTCTCGCTGAATCGTTTATACCAAAGCGAAAGCCATTTGAAGATCAAAATGTTCTGTTCAAAGGAAGATAAGCCACTCTTTGGCCCGATGAGCCATCCTTGTCACGGGAATAGGGCTTCCCCGCCGTGGTGGTCACATCATCATCATCACGGCCACCACCACCATCACGGATATCATCAACAATACCACGGCCACCATTGCCACAGCCACTTTAATGGTTTTCATGGTCACCATGGACATTGCCACCGTCACCAGGATGTCTCGGCGAAGCCCAATTATTTTTTTCGTGGCATATCCAGAAAGGAAGTGTAGGGAGGAGTGCAGATGTTTGATTTTAGTTAAAACTACAATTAGACGATCAATTTGTTGTTCATTGATTTATTTATTATTCAGATGGTTTTGGCTTTAAGTCAAAACGATCTAAAGCCTAATTTAAATTAATGTACTTAGTTAATACAAAAAACAAAAATCTTTCAAACGATTCTACTGCTATTTTAATTTTTGACTGCATTGAATGCGACAAGTTCATAACAACAACTTTTTGTCAAGGTGTCTCTTGTCGATATATCGATATGCGTGTTCGGTATTTTAGATACGCATTTGATTGAAATCCCAAATTGCAGTATATTATCGATAGTCGACAAGTCACTAAGCCAGAAAAATATGCAATTTAAATCTTTGCAATTATGTTTACTTGGTTTGCATTTTAAAGTTTCTTGTTGTGGGTAATCATATTACATTTGTATTTAATTTGAATGCGCTCATTCAATAATACCAGAGCACGTAAATATATAGCACAATGAGCACAAAGAGCGAATGTATAAGAAACAATTCGATGGCCAACGTGAATAAGGCCAACGGATTAACAGGCGTAAAGACAATCAGAGTAAACATGTTGCTGTAGACAGGAGTGCGTGGCTGCAAGCTGGCAAACGGGACTCTAGGTGCTCGCAGCTCTACTCCGAGACAGTGAATGTCAATTGCTTGTTGCGGGAGCTCTCGAAGCGGTTCGGCGTATGAATGCTGAGCATGGCCGTAATGCCCAGTGCGAGGATGCCTAACAGGAAGGCGACGACTAGTAGGCCAGCCAAAATGGGGGCCGAGATGAAGCCGACGCAGTCGTAAACGTCGCCAAACTCTTTGTCGCCATTCAGCCAGGGCTGCACTTGGTAATCACTCAGGATGAGACTCATCTGCGTGTCATTCGTGTTGCTGTTGGTGAAGAGCAGCTCCTGGGAGGAACAGCGGAAGGAGAAGCCTACAGGTGCCGAGGGCAGCGTATACTCATTGCCGATTGCCGGCAGCACGGTGTTGTTACCCCGGAATTCCACCTCGACGTTGCGCAGATGCCAGGTTCCACGCAGCAGTGAGAACTTGAATCGAAGCGTGCACTTCTCACTGTTGTACATGAAGGTGATGCTCAGACGTCCATAGTTCTTTCCGCGCTGATCATCAAAGGTAATGAGCTTGTTGTGCTCCTCCAACAGCATCGTCTCGTTGCTCAAGCGCAGCTCCGGTGGTCCGCTTAAGGCCAACACGGCCTTATTGCCCTCGGCTATGTAGACGTGGGTCACCTCGGTCTCAATTGGCGTTGACTGTGTGGTTGTGGCGCGACTTGAGTCCTCTTCCTTGGCCTCGTCTTTGGCTTCGCGCTTGGCCAAATAGTGTGCGTCTTCCTCGCGACTGGCTAGAATGCCCAACACTTCACCATGGCCGTAAATGGTTAGTGCATCATTGAAGCCAGTCAGAATCTCAGCGTCGTCCTCCTCACTCTGTCCGGTTAGGTTGATGACCTGCGCAAAAGATGCTCTGCATAAAAGTCACAACCGATATAGATAGATACACACCTCAATGTTGGAGTTGTAGCTGTAGGGCTCCACGGCCAGGTTGCGCTGCGGCAGATATGCCCAAGCGTTGTTTTTCACCAGATTCTGAAACTTGGGATACTTGGTGCCCTCCAGGCGACTCGTGGCGTTGCGCACAAAAATGATTATTGCCTTGGCATCCTTGAACAGTTGCGTCAGCGGCTGCTCCCTGCTGCTGGCATCGACTAATGCTTGGGGTTGTAAGTTGAATGCCTTGTCGTGACCCCAAAACAAATACGGTCCGCTAATTGCAGCACTGCAACCGAGCACCAGACTTATAAATACCCCAATTGCAATTAACTGCATTATTTGCTCTTAATTCCCGGAAAGTTAACCACACGCTTGCACTTCGTCCCAAACTAACTGAAAAAAGATTCTTGAACAGGAAAATCGATTAGCCTCAAATCCGTATGGCGCAAGCGCAGAACCTTTTTCGACGCCGAATTCAGTTTCTGCTTTTGGGGGTGTGTTTTTCATCTCTGGCTGAGAGTGGTTAAAAATAACGGCAATTTTTTGCTTGAACCGAATGATTCGAGCAGGCAGTTCCACAAAAGATCACTGAATAAAATGTATGATATATCTTATCAGTAGGGCAAGCTTTTCATCTCTATAATCTTTATTTTAGTCTATTGTATGGTCAGCTAATATACAAGTTCTATATACATTACCATACATTTGGTACACATAACATCTTATATTGCCTTTTCCATTACACTACACAAATTATTTATTATTTACATGAACCAGGTGAAAGTTAAACTGATGACTGTCACAGCTAATAGGTAAAACTTTGGCTGGGTGGAGGCTGAGCTGTATGAGAAGCTACCTTTGAAGGTTTTCGAGCCTGCCGGAGAGAGATTTTCATTTAATTTAGGAGCACATCTTAAGCCCATGCCCTTGTGTACTCACGCTTCTCGTTGATATCCCTGACCCCGCAGGTGCGATGCGATATGGTTGACTTCCGCTTGGTGTTTACGTAGCCCGGAATGAAGAGACTCGGTGCATCCAGACGTCCCGCTGCTATCAGGCGCGACATGTCCAGTTCCAGCCGATGGGCCAGAGGACCCTTGAAGTGAATGATCATCTGAATGCAGGCGCCGCCATGCAGCTCCTTTGTTCGACGCGCATCCACGTCCAGCATCCACTCTGGGATGCCCATCACTGAACGCAGTTCATCAAGGAATTGTGCGCTGCAATTGAATCGGCTTTTAGTCAACGATCGGACTGGCTGGAAGATTGGACATACACTACGAAACGGGGCGGCTTTTGCAGATTGATGTACTTAATGACATTGTGATCCGGTTCGATGTTCGCGCAGGCGAAACGCTCATGTGAGTGCTCCGGCCCAAAGATGACAATCGAGCGACCAATGGCACCAACGGGAGACTCCAGCGGGAAATTGGAATCGGTGAGCACCACACGCTCGCCACCCAGATCTGACAAATATGTATATTGTTATTAGGATGCAGGAGGTTTATTTCCAACTATTTACCAATGGTACCCAGACGTGCTCCCACATCGCCCACATAGCATCGTAGCGGATTGTCCGGTCCGCACTCCTGTTCATAGAGATCGAGCTGAAAGCAAAGGATTCACTCAGATTACAGAAATAGCCGGATATTTATGCAGTTCACCTACATTCAAGGGATCTGCTAGTTGAGTGTAGAACGGATTCCAGACGTAGCCGCCAGCCACGCAGCGCGTTATCGTGGGCTTGACGGCGGCGTCCACGCCCACCGGATTGACAAAGATCTGCCAGTTGTGGTTGCGCGTTGAGTTGCGATCGTTCTTGCCCGGATGACGCAGCTTCACCTCAATCACTGTCTCCGATTGACTACCATCGTTGTGAATGAGCTGGGTCATCCTTATGTAGCCATAGGCGTAGCCCGTCGGATGGTGAAACGAGGCGATGGCACGTAGCTCCCGTGCTTCGCTCGGACTGTAGCCGCGCTCCAATGTGCTGACATTAAAGAGAATATCTAATTATGAAATACTTTTTCAGGGAATGCAGCCAGTTGGGCAGTCAATCAACGAGTCCATCAATCAATGCCAGATAAATAAGTCAATAAGTCTGTCAATTGATCTCTCACCTGCAAGCCCAGCGAGCGTTCTTCTCCTGCTTGTGGATGATCACGGAGCGTCCAATGATGCTGCTGTAGCCAAACAGGGGCAGATAGGTATCGTTGTAGGCATCCTCGTACTGGGTGAGTCCATTAAGGCGTCCGAACTTCCCACTCAAGTCGCCCATCTCGTACTGATCGCTGGTGCCCTGCTTGGGTGGTGGCGCCGACTTTGGATTGACTGCAAAGGGATTCCAGTGGCCGTAGAGCGTGTTTGCCTCGCAGGGGAACTCCAGGTTGGCCTCCACGGGTGTCTGCAAATGCAATGCAAGCTGAGTAACTACGGACAGGCTCATCATGATGTCTCCTACCATATGAATGTGATAGCCACTATTCTGCTGCAGGCCCTTTAGTTGCACCTCCACGTTGCTGATGTCGTACTCCGATTGCTGCGTTATTTCCAGCTTGCCGGCGACCGTCAATGGATCCCCATTGGCGTACCAATCCTTGGCGACCACCTTGCGACGATAATGTCCAATAAGGCTGGAGCAGGCCAGTCGCTCGCCTCTGGCCTTGGGTCCGTTGTCATCGTATATAACCAGGGACTTGCCCAGCACGCTGTGCGGGCCTGAGAGCGGGAGATTGCCATCGCTGAACATGCGTCGGCTCAGCTGCCTGGCGTTGCGCTTGCCGCCGGCTATCGTCAGCCTGCCCAGACGCGCATCCAGGGCGCCAAGGCGGCACATGGCCGGCAGCTGTGGCTGGCAGAAATCGTCGGCGCTGCGATTGCCCCACTCCACCTTAAACGGATTGAAGACCCCGCCGGCCGAGACGCAACGCTGCTGCCAATCATAGAAATCCTTACCAGGCGCATTGCTGTGCAGGGCCCAGCGATGCTCGAAGGTGTTGTTCCGCGTCGACCCGTCCGCCTGGATCAGATACTCGAACAGCACCGTCGTATCCTGCCAAGGCTGTTCGGCCGCCTGACGAAAGATGACGCGACCGACAATCGGGTAGCGAAAGAGAACCTTTGAAAGGATTGCAGAAGAATTTGTGTGAAAAAACTATGAAAAAATTGTGAAACGTTTTCTCACCTGGGCCGTGAACATGGGCTGCTGGTATATCCCATTCCGCTGGTACTGATTCAACGTGGAGCACCCCCAAATGTTCTTGGTTATGTTGTGGACATCGGTCCGGTTATAGGTGTAGATGACGAGGCTGCGATGGGCGATGCTGTGACGGCCCTGCAGCGGCAGATAGAGATCCCAGTAGAGACCGCTCAGCTCGGAGCTGGTGCCCGGCAGGACGTACTGATGAAAGTACTTCTTGTTGCGACCCTGAAGCTTGCCACTAAGATCTCCCAGGGCATACTGCTCCTGGGTGCCGAAGCCGGGCGGTGGCACATGCTCTTGCTCCAGCTCGCGAGGATTCAGCAGTTCGCCCGTGGTGTCGCAGAAGTCCGGCTGGCCGATGCGTTGCGGCGTAGGCGGCAGGCTGTGAATGCGAAAGGCAGCCACATCCTCGGCAAACTTGCGGCTCACATGTGGCGCATGGGGAGTGGACAGCGTGAAATTGAGAAAGGTGGGATCGAACTTCGAGCGCTGAGTAAAGGTGACCTCGCCCTTCACGCCGCCGGAATTGATGAAGGTTCTGGGAAGGAGTACAGAAAATGAAGGGCAGATTCCCAGCTGACAAGAGCTGCGACTCACTTGTATGTTTGGGTCTGGACATGGCGTATCTTCGTGCAGGCGAGATAGTTGTCCGGATGCTGGTTGTCATAGAGCGTCAGGTAGAGTGTGCGATGCGGTATGGTCAGGTCGGAGGGCAACAGGGCGAGCTGTGCATCCCGAAAGACACTGCGTTGCGGCTGCCGCAGCGCATTCTTGGCCACACCAATCCTGCCCAGACGCGCATCCAGGTCACCAATGCCATGGCCCGGACCGCTGCCCTGCGGATCGAAGACCAGCTGCAGGAAGTTGCAGTTGTCCTCGTTGCGATGATGATCGTTCTTGAAGATGTCCGTCACAAAGATTTTCCAGTGGTGCTGCGTGAACGGGCTGTTGAACTGCCCATCCGAGGGCTGCGCCTGTATGTGGTACAGATCCGAGTAGATGAGCGTGTCGCCGCCAGCGCCATCTGCCGGGGCAAGCCAGCGGAAGAAAACGGAGCCCGCAATGGGCGTGTTGAAGCGCGCCTCTGCCATATGCTCCACGGAATTCTGCACCGTGGTTATCGTAGCGCAAATCCTCGCATTGGAGTTGACTTCCGTCAGCACCAGCGACTTGCCCCAGATGCCACGATCTCCTATCAGCTGCATCTTGTGCTGCCACGTGGACGTTTCGTTGCCAGGCAGGACCAAGTACTCCAGCTCCTCATCAAAGCTCAAGACCTGTGCACCCAGACGCTCCAGTTCGCAGCGCTCCTCGGGGGATATATTGGTATAGTCCACGGGAAAGCGACGCACGGCCCAGCTCCAGACCTGATCTGGGTACTGCAGCGTCGCCTCCAGATTGGCTTGGATTTCCACAATCTCCGGACTGCTCTGCCGAAACGTGATTTCCCCGTGCAGTCCATGCTGCGAGATGTACGCGATCAGATGTTGTGCCGCAGCTGTTTACGAAGCAGAAGCATAAAGCAAAGTTGATGAGGATGACTCAAAAAGAAATCCAATTGTTGGCAAACTGGTTGCCAGAGTGCTATACCCTGTGATCAAGCAAAGTGGCTAAGGCTGGTTTCGACTTACTCACTGACTCTTCACTGACGGAAGATTTCCAGTAATCGGTCTAATTTATCGAGATTTCTATCTTTCGATTTCTATCTCTTCTCTCAAGCTCGTTGAAGCTATGTAGATATTAAACCTAGCCAATCACAGCGTATTTCCTCTTCGATCACTCTTACCTACTTCACTTTTCTTACTTTTATTTTCCATTACATGCAACTCTTACCAAACTCCCAGAAAATTTTCTTTCAGTGCATTTACAATGATTTGCAAGGCGTGGGAATCAAAGGGAACGGACAAGGCTGTTCCGCATTTATTGTAACAACTTGTTATACACATACATATGTATAAGTGTGTGATATATGTATACTTACCGCCGCTTTGTGTTGCAATTCCATGGGCCAAGATGACGCATAAAAGCTGCGTTGTAGCGGCTATTCGCCGATTGTCATGCTGCATGATATTTGTGTTTACTGTTTTGCTTAGACTTTAATTTAAGCCTATATTCAAGACTTAAAGCGATTACCAAAAAGTTGTTTTTACTGTTCGGCTCAGTACTTTCATAATGCACAGCGCATGCGTGCGCTCTGACAAAAAAACCGCACACGTCGCAATTCAACTGAAAACTGGTCGAAAGCAACACGATCGTTGGCTTTAACTGTTTTTGGCCACACTGTGTTGAGTTTGGCTTTGTTTACGAAGTTTTCCATGGGTCTGGCTTTAGCTTAGATTTTGTTGTGCTCCGCTTAACTCAGCTGTTTCTGCTCTTATAAATCTCTTATACTAGCTTCGTAACATAGCAAACAAAATTATGCACAATTTCTTTTGCTTTTCCCAGCTGAAATTGTCTTATACTTCGAGCTCTTATATATCTTTATATTAATCAGTGATTCCAACTCCAAACTTGTCTTATTCAGCACGTACACCAGCCCGATCAGCATTGTAGCTACTTTACTCTTATATATTATTATTGTAGTAATTACTGCTTACAACAGGCTGACGGTTCTGGCAATTAATTGTCTAATTCAGCACGTACACCAACCCAAACCGCGTTGCATTTCTTTTACTCTTATATTATTCTTATAACAATCAGTGATAGCTCCATTGAAAGTCTCCCTCTAAATTTAGCTATTTTTGAGAATCAATTGAATAGACGTGGGAATTCTCGATGGTTAATGAAACAATCGCACTTGTCCTGCTATGAATGATTAACATTAAAGCTAAAACTAAAATTAAACAACATAGTTTTTCTTTGTTAGACGACTCGTTTTTGCTTTATTCCATAAAAGTCACCGAACTCATCATCATTGTTATATAAAAACAGTTTCCATTTTTTTTTAATATTTCTGTCCGGGTTAAAAAATTTTTTGTTATATATTTTTTTGTAATATTTTCTTTGCCATATAACTTAATTTATACTGAAGTAAAGATTTTCGCACTTAACAAATTGTTGCGTATTGAATTAAATTTGTATTCTTGATTTTTGTTGTTGTTCTTTTGTTATTGTTTTAGTACACAAGTAGTTTGTTTTATTAAGCCTTATAGTACTAGTGATTGTGTATTGTTTATGTCAACACTATTAGACATTATTGTCTACATTTCTTTTGCCTATTCCCTTTGTTTTCCACTTATTTATTTATTTATTTATTTTTTTTGGTACTGATGCACCCGGCAACGCCTTTGAAGCTTATTCCAGTTGCCTCTGCCCTAGCGGGGAGGGGATTTGTTTCGTTCGCTCTCGAAAAAAATATATATTTTGGATATAAGCCATACTACAAGGCTACTGTATAGGATTGAAATTCGAGCACGTCCACTAAGTAAGCCCTGATGTGTGGTATCATTGTACATATAGTATGTATTCATATTTAGATAAATATATAAATATAAATTGTTTAGAAAACATAAACGTGAACTCTTCAAATATTAAATCAACTTTTGCATTTTAATAACTTTTCGATACTTTTTGCTTTCAACGCATAACTTAAAACACTTTTTTAAAAGATAGTTGCAGAAAAATGATTTTTCTTTTTGGTTAAGTTATGTAAATTAACATAAAAAGAAAAACAATTTGAATGAATGAACTAGAAAATGTTTTGTTATTTTCATAAAGCTAACTCTCAATAATTTTCTGTATCTTAGTACATATATATTCATATATATATATATAGAGTATATAAATATATTGAAATATTGTTTAACGAACGATAGAGATATATGGATATTATATGTAGTATTCATGTGTTTAGATATAGATATATATAGATTATTTGTCTCTCAGAAGAAAGTAACCTAACGATAACGAATTGTATGTCTCTCTCTCCTTAACCTGTAAAACAAATTAACTAACAAATGTGGGCCAAGGTCTACCTATAACCGCAAAGGATACATAAATATATATGTATGTATATATAATATATATATCTATATAAATATAGATAATATAAGCTACCCACTGGCCTGCTTCAACTTCTGCTTTTACTAACTTTCTCTCAACGAACAGCAATTAAAACATGAAATTTGCTTTTTTCTCCTTTTTTTCACATTTTTCTTTTTTCTTGTGTGGTTTTTAAATAAAATAGATTTGCAATTATTTATAAATTTTACGTGTAAAATTTAATAATAAATCAACTAGAAAACTAGCTGAACAAGATGGCGCTTCGACAATTGGATTTAAAGTATCCCTAAAATGAGGCGTGGTACTTGGTAGAAGAAGTTAAGAGTATTATTTGGTGTTGTTTTTGTTCTTGATGTTGTTTTTGGTGTTTTTGGTGTTGGTTAACAAAAAGAGATTATATAAATATTTAAGATTTACATATGTAAAACGAGCATTTCTTTTAATTACGTTTATTATTTTTTTTGACGATTTTAAAAGTTTTTTAAGTTTTGTTTTTTTGTTGTTGTTGTTGTTGTTGTTGGTTGTATGGATGCTGAGTTAGAGTTAGGATGTGTATTCGGGGCTGCTGCTGCTTAGGCGGCTTCCTCTTCCTCCTCATCACCCTTGCCGGTGAGCATTTCGATCAGGGATGCGGTATCGATTTGATTCTTGTCATCAATCACCATCTGATCGAAGGCATCATCGACCTCCTTCATGGTGAATTTGTCACCGAAGCCCATGAGCATTTCGCGGAATTTATCACCATCGATGAGACCATCGTTATCGAATGTTTTGAAGGCAGCAATAACAACTTCGTCTTCATCGTTGGCACCAGAGGTGGCCATACGGTTGGCGAACAGGGTCAGCAATTGGGTGAAGTTAATTGGACCGGAGGCTTCGCCCAGCATGGAGTCCAACTCCTTGTCGTTGGCGATCTTGCCGACGGAATCGAAGGCAGCGCGCAAATCGTTCTTGCCAATAATACCGTCCTTGTCGGCATCCATTAGTTGGAAGGCCTAATTCAGGCGAGCGCAGATAAATTGATAGCGAGAGAGACAGAGAAAGAGAAAGAGAGGTGTTGGTGATTTGGTCTTGTTTGTGATTCGATGGTCATGGATGTGACATGGCATGGAATCGGGCACAGGTACAGGTACAGGTACAGGTATAGGTACAGGTATAGGTACAGGTACAGGTACAGGTGCAGGCACAGGCACAGGAGCTCGGCAACGGGCTGGCATAGATACTTACTTCCTTGAACTCGGCAATCTGCTTCTGGGAGAAGACAGAGAACACGGAGGAGCCGGCGCGCTTGGACTTCTTGGAGCCACGCGATCCGCCCGACGCTCTCTTCGAACCAGTAGCAGAAGCTGGAGCAGGAGTGGCAGCTGGTGCGGGGGTTGCTGCCTCGGACACTGCCTCAGAAGCGGTTTCTGAAGTACCACCCTCTTCCTTGGTCTTCTTCTTCTTAACCTTCTTCTTCTCATCCGCCTGAAAAGTTGGGAGAGCATAAAAATATTTTTATTAAAATGGAGTTTAGTTGGAAGTTGAAAGTTATTAAAATTCTCAATTAGTTTTATGAAATTTCAAAATATTTTGTAAGTTCTTCCGATTAGTCTAAAAATAGTTAACGCGTATTACGTAAGCTTCAGCTATATGCGTCTCGCTCTAGCTATCATATTACGTTCCGACCGATCCATTTATAGAATTTCACGAGTGGGTAAAAAGTATATTTCGAAATGAAAGAAACTTTTCACACTCAATTTCGAAACGATTTAAAAATAGGTTTTCGCTTGCGTTCCATTCTTGAACTAGATATGCATGAATGGCATAATATATCCATATACAACTGGCACAATAATCCACATACGGGTGAGTCATTGAGGTCATTGAGGTCATTTAACGATATTCACTTGATTTGATCTTTAACTTCATTTACTTTAACAATGTCTCAATAATTTATTTGAGTTTCGATTGAATAACTCAGGAATGCAACAAAAACACTGCACAACAAATATAGATAGATATGTAGATATATCGCGAGTCCTTGTAACATCCATTTTAGCTGGTACTTTATGTATAAATCCCATGTCTCCTTACCATGGTGCTGAACTTTGATGTGTTGTCTAATCGAGTTGAGCGGTCAGAGCACACTGAATCTCTGGCTGATTTTATCGCCAAGACAATGATGTTTTAAGATCTTTTTGCTGGCCGTTTCTTCTTCCTAACCCGAACCCGAACATCGACCCGAACACAAATCCGAGCATTCGACTGTCGGCCCGAATCGTTTCGGTTTGGCTTTCGCCATAGCTATTGCTATAGCTGTATCTGTATCTGACAGATTCGTGCTGCCTTTTTTAGTATCTGCGAGGCGAGGTCCGCCCAGGCGCAGGGTGGGTTGCGGGTGGTGCACCACGCAGTTCGGTGGGTCGAAGCTGTTTACTCATCGTGTCGTTCCTCTAATCAAAATCTAATTTTAACGGTTGCTCCTCAGCAGATGCGTATATGCTTGGGTATATATAAATATGCATATAGTATGTACATCGGTTTGTTAAATGTTGAAATTTATATTTGTGTGTTATGAACATATTTTTGTTCTCTATGCGTCTGCCTATTATTGTTCCCATATACATTTCTCTATATTATTCGAAAACTTGTTTTGTATTATTCATCTTTGCTCTTGAGGCATTTTCGAAGGTGTCCTCTTGCTCTGAAATCACCTACATTTCCCTTGGCCACATATACTTTTACATCCACAAATACCGCTATCGTGTGTGCGGCACATAGTTAGATAGATAGGCTATATACACGATCTTCGTATTTTACCTCGCCTATTTTCAACGACTGGCATTTTGTGTTTTATAAATGTTTGCATATTGTGCAATATAATGGGAAAGAGCAAAGAATTCCAAAGCCATAGAGCATCTAGATACATGATTTTGTCTCACGCATAACAAAGAAATCTGATTTTATATATTAGAATAAATGTTGTTTTTTGTTTTGTTTTTTATATGCATATAAGTTTCCATGTACATTGCATAACAATAAGATGTATGGATTATTTTCCTTATCGAAAAGTTAAATGAACTCAACATATGTTATTTATATTTCATTCGTTTCATTAAAAAACAATGATAACGAAAAATTTGAAAAGGAAACTGCAACATATTTTGAAATATTTAAATGCAAATTATCCATTTTTGGATATTTAGTGTTTGACTTTAAGGTTGGCATCTGTCGCCCAGTTGATAAATAACTTCTATTATTCTGCTACACATATATTTTAAAAAAATAGATAAGTTAGAATTTAATACCCTTTTTTAAAAGTCGAAAACTAATCTTCATCGTCTGTTTTCTGGTTGTATAAACACGTCGATCTCAAAAACTATAACAGCTAAGGACTTGAAATTTTGACCATTTATTCTAGAAAATCAGATTCATAGTAAAAGTCATTGTTTTTGAATAGATTCTTCCATATACTTACTAATAATTAAAAAAAACTCCTTAAATACGCTATTTTCGAAACGAAGTTGGCTGAAACACAGCCAAAACACATCCAATTTTTAAAAATTATGTGTTTTTGAGCTCGTAAAAACCAGCTGTATCGATTGGTATTGAAAATATAAAAATATAAAATTTGACGATTTTTGCAAAAAATACAAGGGGTACCATCACATTTTTTGTCAAAATAGGCTTGGTTCTAAAATTCATAATTGATGATTCCATTTCATTCTACCGGGTTTGCTGTGTCCGAAATGGTATCATTTTCCAAAATCGGACTGCATTTAACCGAGTTATCACAATTTAAAGTTGATAAATAACCACGTCGAGCTAAGTTCATTTATTATGAAAATATACTCTTTTTACTTATATCCCATTTAAGGAACATTTCTAAATCAATCAATGAACTAGTATAATAGCATGAAAATTCCATTTAAATAATCTAGATATCGTATTCCCAAATAAGCAAATGAATGTATTCGAAAGTTGAACACGCAAGACCTTAAGTTGTCTGTTCAAAATGCATTGATAAATTATCACGTAGACATAATTGAAATTGCATTTTTGTTCTTATTCTATTTTGAAAGTGATTTTTAACGAAATTTCAAAGCGTTTCAAAATTTGGCATGTAACCAGGCGGCGCATTGGCCACAAGCCAAGCAAAATAATACAAAAAAATGGCCACAACTAAAGATAAATGCTTTTATTCTATGCCAAATTAAAAATAATGCAGTATAGTGCACAAATTCAGGAGATACCGAAATATTAATGAAATCCATCGGCGTCAAGCGTGTAATTTCTGAAGGCAAAATTGTATTCCATAAACGAGTGATATATCCATATATATTTATATACATTTCATATTTTGCGTTTACAAGAAAACAAATTGATTTACATTTGATAATATGACAATAACAATATTAAAACTATATAGCATCGGAAAAATCACAAAAGGTAGCAGGAAAAGCGCAACCTACGCAACTCATTTGTTTATCTGAAGATTTTCTAAATATATACAAGCTAAATGAATTTCATATGTACACTTTTTACAGCATTTCTGAATAGATAGGTATATATGTCTATATGTATTTGAGCATGTATATCAATACATGGTAAATAAACGAACTTGGAAACTTTTCATTTGTTTTTGTGCACACGGGCGCTTTTCCAATACCAATTCTGAGCTAGCTGGTCGACATGGACGTCATTGGGAAGCAACTGTATAAGTCTTAGACACTAGAATTTTACATAGAGAAACATCCCACGGCAGAGAGCGCTATGTACCACATTCCTCTAGCCATTCACTCGCTTGCCTTGGGCCTTATTCTTTTGCGGCCCGATGTCCAAAAATAGCTGTGCCAACGCGAACTATAGTGCTGCCCATTTCGATCTGCAGGCAAAACAACATGAATATAGCTAGTCCAATAAAGCAGCTGCTCGACGTACTACGTACCGCTCTGTCATAGTCGTTGGACATTCCCATTGAAACTTGCACCGCATCGGGTGGCAACTCATTGACCTCACAAATGGTGCGATGCGCCTGCATTAAGGCCACAAAATCTGGATTGGGTCCGTTGCTATAATCAAATCCATAGGCTCCAATTGTCATAATGCCCACAGGCTGAAGATGTTTCAGAGTCGACCTGATATATTGATAAAGAGATGGCGCAGCGCTAGCCTCAATGCCGCTCTTAACTGGATGGATAAAGCAAGAGTATAGAATTCATGT
Source organism: Drosophila pseudotalamancana (assembly GCA_037075185.1). NCBI lineage: Eukaryota > Metazoa > Arthropoda > Insecta > Diptera > Drosophilidae > Drosophila > Drosophila pseudotalamancana. The sequence continues at coordinate 698,374 of JBAMCK010000755.1, read as the reverse complement.
GGCTAGCTATAGTTCTTCGATTTGTACCGTCTTCTCCACTGGTGTTGATCTGCACAAGCACGCGCAGAGGCTCAATGGGCGTGGGCTGCAGTTTCGACCAGGCGGCATCAATGCTATTGGCCAATTTCTCGCTGTCCACAGTTTGAATCATGTGCAGGTTAGGTAGCTTCAGCACCTGCAAACAGTTATCATTTACATTAGGTAGGAAAGTATTTAGGGGGCAATATAAAAACCTTGTTGATTTTATTACTCTGCAGATGTCCAATCAAGTGCCATTTGATTTCTGGACATTCTGACAATATGTCCGGGTGCTGGCTTTTCTCTACCAGCTCCTGCACATAATTCTCACCGAAGTGTCGCTGGCCAGCTTTATAGGCCTCAATAACACTTTCCACAGGCTTTGTTTTGCTTACGGCCACCAGCAGGGGTTTGGGTGCACTTATTTCCTGATAAGAATGCAAAGTTGTAAATTAATTAATCTTTCGTTTGTTGGCACGGATTTAACCTTGGGCCGGCTTTGGAGCGCCGACTCTATACGCTTGAGTACGTGTTGTAGGCCGGCAGTTATATCACATTCTGCCATTGTGCGGCGAAGCATTTATTTATTAATCCTGGTTTAAGTTATACTTCCAACTTTACTGGCTCTTTTTTGTAATCTTTAAGAAAACCATAAGAAAGTTATCGATAGATATCTCTATCGGTCGATGAATAAGAATAAGCACACATGTGCCTTACAATTCAGTATTTTACTTATTAAGCTTTCAGTTTCATTTGGTATTTTATAGTTATAGACATTTTTCATTTGAAGGATTCAAAAAGGGCAAGTTTTTGAAATTTTGTTATTCGTAGAGTTGAGAAAAATGTTTGCATTTCACACGTAAAATAGTTCCCTCAATTGATTCTCACGCAGAATGAGTGAGGCTTTCAAAGCGGTCTGCGATGCGGGTAACACCGCCATCAGCTTTCTACAAACATTGAGAGTTGTTGAAATACGTCAGTCGCTGGAATTTATAGGTCTCCATCATGTTGAGGTTGTTATTGCTGTATTAATCTTCCTGGCGCTGCAATTTACAAAATTCACCGCTATTCTTTTGCTGGCATGCCTAATAGCGTTTACTATTTTCTATATGGTAAGCGTATTTTGTAGCAAAAGCAAAAGCAAACGAAAAAGCAAAAGCGAAAGGAAGTATACCCAATTCCTAATTGCAGTGGGACACCATATTTCCTGAACTCAGCGAAGATCAGTGTAGGTCCAATAGAGCAGTAAACCCCGAAACCTATGGCGCTGGCTATGGGCCTCACTACGGGACCGACCGGGCCGTTGAAACCGTCGGAAGTCCGTATTTTTTCACAGACCAAGGCGAACTCTATCGTGATGCACGGACATCTGCCCTATTTCCTCCATTCTTGAGCATGGATAACGAAGAGATGCTGCACGGTGGGTTACAAAATCCAGCATTGGCTATGCTTGCTTCCTTCTCTTATAATTTACTTTAAGGCGATCACTCAACCATTCGTGAGGACAAGCAGGATGTGGGAAGGGACTACGCAGCTGGTCCCACCAGAGACAATGCTCGGCTGCATCAGAGAAAGAATATGTCCGGGGCTGTAACACCAGTAGGTCACAAGGGCTCGTCCGTTGACATGCGATCCCATCGGCGGGCATATAGCAACCAATTGGAGGACTTCCGATACATGCGGCGAGCCAGCGAGCGGGACCCGCAATCGTTCCGGCGGATGATCGCGAACGAATACAGGGCTTATCGTCCGGGCGCTGCAACGGATCCGTATACCCATCATCGATACCAAAATGCCAACGATGATCCGAGGCTCAGGCGCAGCGCAGCTCCGAGCATGCCCGACGACAGGCAATACAAGAGCCGACGCACCGCGGACAACAAATCCTCAACTCAGAAGAAGAGCAACCCAAACGAGCAGTCGGAGCGTTCCAGAAACGTGTCCCGAGATAATTTGTTCCGACGCCTCCGCAACTTTCCGGGTCCCACAAATCGCTCCAGTGGCGCTCATAATCGATTTGATTCCAATGGGACCCATGCCAATGCGGACAACAAAACAACCAAGAGACGATCAGGTGAAGGTGGATGCAAAAATATTCAAACAACGTTATTATAGATTTTCTTGTCGTTTCAGATAATCAAAATTCAAATAAATTCAACCGTTGGATCCTGTAATATTGATAAGGGCAATATCGAGACACCTTCCTATTGGGATTCTGAAGTACGACAGCGAAAAAGAAATATGTAAGTCGAGATAGTTATAAACGATATATTACAATTAATCAGAAGTATATATTTTATTTCAAAGGGAATGTGATTGTGATAGAGACGGAGGGGAAAATAGTTGCGATTGCCAAAATGAAAGTGAAAATGAAACACCGGAAATCAAGTCCAATGGGAGTTATCCATACGTGATCGAAATGGTTTATGATAGCAGCGGAGAGCGAATGGGAGCTAAAAAAGCGGATGAGACAAAATTGGAGCATGCGGAAAAAGTCGAAATTGATGTGGCAGAAAGCAGCACCGCACCAAGCAAAACTCCATTTAAGCTTAAGCTAGCAAAGTTGAAAGCAGTTGTCAAGAAAAAAAACCATGATGTTGATATTCCCCGTAACAGCAAATGAAAACATGATTTTCTCAACTTCAGACGAATATTCATTGTCAAAATTCAATTAGTAGCTTATATAAAAAATGTGTATATTTAGGGACGGATTAATAAAGCCTTTTATTCATTACTTATACTGTATGTTGCAACGTGTTGCATGTAGTTTTGTGTATTATGTTGGTATTTTTTAAATTACACACAACGCTCTTAATATTTGTGATTTAATTAAAATCAGTAGAGAAAAATGAATTATTAAACAATTTAAATAATTTGTATTTGAACATTTGTTCCGAAACTCTTTTGTATTTAGTTCGGTATATTTTTGATGGTATTTTTGTAGGTAATAATTAACTTTTCACACTCGGCCACACTAAACGCAATTTGTTTATATTTGTGGCAACCTAAAATAAATGTCAAATTTACAATTAACTCAAGAAAAGCTGTAAGTAAATCATTTATTGGGTTTTGTGTAACTTGTAGAAATTTTATATGCATCGATTCTTCTCCAGCGACGCATTGCGCTCGGAGTACAGACCGCGCAGGCCATGCGCGCTGTTAAAGTATCCACGACCAAAGACAAAGCCTGAATACCAGTCAATATATCCGTGGATAATACTGGATGAAACAGATCCGCATTTCGTATTCTGCGCCATTTGTGAGTGTCGGCTCAGCGCGAAACGGTCCGATCTCGGTAAGCACGAGGGCAGCATAAAACACTCAGAGAATGCACAGCGCAAATCTTTCGCAACCAAAGCTGAGACGCAGCCGGTTGCCGTCAAGTGGGAGTATAATGATGACGAGGAGAGTCTGTTGCCGCTGCAGTTTTCCACTGGCAGCGTCTTGTGTAAGACAGAGGCAGACAATGGGGATGACGAGGCCGATGAGGAGGAGGAGGAGGATGAGGCTGATGCCGATGCCGATGGAGAAGATGATGAGACACAACCTGATGGAAACGGCGATGCCGATGCAGAGATGGACGACGAATATGAACCCGCTTGTAAACGGCGCGCTTCGGAAACTGACTCACAGAACTCCGGCCTGTTAGAGTATCTGCCACTGCAAGTGACAATTAATGAGTTGCCGCACGGTCAGCTTACGCCGGCTGCACAATTATCGACGCGCTGCCAGCAAGCAGCAGTAACGCCGCAGCCCTGTCGTATTACAATTAAAAAGGTGACGGCACCCACATTATCGAAGGTGGGCACGAGCGCACCCATTGGGTCGCATGAGATCACCTCGAAGGCGACCATCACACCTATTGCGACGGGCTCGTACACGCCTCTGCGGCAGCCACAAGTACAGTCGTTTGCGTCCAGGCAGCTGCAGTCCTATCAATTGCAACACCTCACCTCAATAGAGTCCGCACCGCGCGACTCTCTCGATCTCTTCTTTGACAGCATTTGCGCAACGGTTAAGGGGCTACCGCCAAAATTGGCCACAGAGGGCAAAATACGTGTCATGCAGCTGATTGGCGAGCTGGAGCTGCGTGCGCTCAACGAACGCGATGCACCCATACCGCAGGCCAACGTCTCGACAGACGACCCGACCGCAGCACCGACAACCCCGGCAGATACGCCCAGCGGCAGCCAGCAGAATGCAACGGTTGCCTCGACTACCAAGTGATCGCAACGTGGGCTTAGCTAATGGAATCAGTTCAAATCATACTCCTTATCATTGCCACAAGATTCTGTAGCAAAATTGTTAACAATGAATTTAGTGTAAGGCCTTCCTCCATTCATGACCATTCAGAAGCCGGCTTGGTTGTAATTGAAATTGTAATTGTGACCACGTGCGGCTCTTATCTTTACGTTATCGCTTATAGATTGTTTATAAAAAAGACCACTTTCAAATATTAAATAATAATATTATTTATCGATATAAAAACAAGTCTGATAAAATGAACATTTATAATTACTGCACTTAAGATTATACAATTTAAAAATTAAAATTGCTAAAATGGGGGCTTGCAGTCCATCATGGCCCTGGCACAATAATGCGGGAATTGTAGACCTTGCAGCAGTACATCTGATAGGCCCTGTATAAAGTATGGAATACTTGCGATTAGTTTCGGCACATTTAAAAATAAGTTAACGTTTGTTCGGGGCTTTTGTTTCCATTTTTGTGTGTTTTTTTATCACAAGACTATTTGGCTTAGTTTTGAAGGTGACTAATTATTGTTCACAACTTTACTATGTACGATAAACGGACCGCACTCGGCAACTATATTGAGATGATGTCATCGTCTGATGATATATCCTGACCCACCCACTTACCGAGAGGCCCGGAATGCACACGACAATTGTGTAGATTACGATGTACAAGAAGGCACAGAAGAAGGCAACAACCAAGGAGATGAACCAGAAGACCAACAGCCAGAAAACGAACCACACTGGATTTCCCATCTTTATTGAGAAGATTTGTTTGTTTCGATCGCTTCTAGCTGAAAGATAAGAAATGAATGCCACTCATTATACTTAAGTTTGGTTTCAAGATGAAAGATAAGAGATGGAAGTGTACTAAATTCAGAGTGGCTCAGAATTCTATAGACGAAAATATATAGTTATGTAATATAATTATATTCATGTAGGTTTTATGTTTAATCATAAAAGAAATAGCTTTCTACTGCATTCTCATTGAAATTTCACTTTTGCTACAGAATTTGGCTTTGATAAATGCGTGACAAACATTGGAACGACAAATTTGGTGTTGTTTTGTTCACGAACGTTGACGTAAATAGATATGACGATATATCAGTCTATAGCTTTATATGTAAACCGAGGTATGAGTGCAAGAGAGATATGCACAAGTTACTATGTCATCATCAAGTATGACACTCAAGCTGAAAAACTTATTTGTAAAAATTCCGATTAAATATCTTCAATTTACATACGTTTCTTAATAACAAACCTATAAATTTAAACAAAATTCCGCACTATTCAAATTAAGTGTTAACTAAGATGTTTTTGTTTTGTTTTGTTTTTTTTTTTTTTTTGGAACTGTTTACGGTTTGATGCGTCTGATATGGTTCTCTGCCAGCAGGTGTTATAAACATCTTGCGAATATGTTTTGAACTTTTGGATACATTTTTATCTTTAGTTGAAGATAGTGTACATTCTCAATACTTAAACAGCTATGCGTTATTTACAGCTGTATTTCAGCATTTTATACAACAAAAAAGATTGCGAGTTGAATTTATAAATAAGTGTTTTATGCGCGCCTACGCAAAGCAATGCAGTCAACAACAACAAGAAAGTAAACAAAAACAAAAGACCCACCTTGTAGAGAAAGTGCGGAAAGGTTGAAGGCGGGGCGACGTGCGAGTAGTTCGAGATGCAAACGACAACTAAACAAAACTGGCGCAACAAGTTATGAGCAAGTGGTTAACAGGGTAGTCAACATAAAAGACGAAGAAGCTTTTCAGCTTGCGCCTGAAACTATGTGAAGCTTAATATTCACATCTTAAACTTATCAACTTGAAAGCTTTGGCAAGCTTTTGACTTAACATCTGCTGCAAATAAAGCCACGTTGATCAACATTTTCAAAGTTTTTACAGCGCCGATTGAAAGAGAGCTAAGAAGAGCTTCGCAAGTCAAAATAGGAAGAGAATTTGTATTTATTCACACAAAATTTATTTTAAGCAACAAATAAATTGAAATGGATTCTGAGCCATTTACAATAATTATATTATTTATAGAAAGTATTGCTATACAAATTTTATTTATAGGGTATACACAATTTTGTTAAAGAATTTTTACTTATTGTCTGAGCTTTTACGTCTGCTCTTATGCTTGAGCTGCGACAGCCAATCGAGAGTCAGCTGCAAGCTCAAATACCGTTATACGTAACATTTATAGAAAAAAACCTAAACTTTTGTCAGCTGAAGCGAAAAGCTTTGCGCCCAATGTTTTTATAATGGTTTTGTTGTTGTTGTTGCTGTTATTTTTTTGTAGAGTCCCCAGTGAAATATTTGAAATTCTTGTTGCTGTTGTTGTTGCAGTTCTTGCTGCTGTGCTTGTATCCCGCGGAAGTCGGCGCCGCTCTGCAGCTGTTATTTTGGACCGTTACTGGCGCCGCTATCAACGCCGACTGCGATTTAGCCGCTCGTCATTCTGTCGGGAGTCGTCGTTCACGTGTCTTGTTCTGTGCGGCGTTTTTGTAAGGAAATACATATTTTGTTGATAACCGTTAGTTAATAAATGTGTTCTATCAGCGGTCTAATTAGTGGAACAAAAATCAACAGCTGATTAGCGAAATTCCAGATTGTGTAGCTCTCACCATCCAAAAAAACAGCTACTAACGTTTGTGTTTGTGTTTCGTAAAAGAAAAAGTGTGTGTGTGTGTGCTTGTGTGTGTTTGCAGTTACTTGTGTATGCGTGTGCTTGTAATAAAACCGGACAACGTGCGATCGATTTTTGGGGGTCTTACAGTGGTAACAAAACATTCGAAATGTGCAAAAAATATATACGTACATACATACATACATATATATAATTGAAAAACAAGTGTGAATATCAGTAAATATTTCAGCATATATACTGAGGCTCTGCATGTATGTGTGTATGTTAGCCATAAAGCTTTGACAACATTTACTCAAGCTACAAAAAAGTGGGAGCTGGAGGGGGAAACTCAGCCTCTTCAGTCTGCGCCCCCTTCGCACCCGCCTCTACCCCTTCCATGCGTAAAATGCTCGCCAAATAAATAAACAAACGGCCACTAGAGATAATGAAATTTTGTTAGGCACAAAAATAGAGAGAGAGAGAGAGCGAGAGCAAGAGCTAGAGCGAAAGAGAGCGAGCGTGCGAAGAAGAAAGAATTATTAACGACAACAAAAGCAAAAACAACATCAGCAAAAGCCGCAACATTTGAGGGGAAAAGAACTGTGCGGCGGCGACTGCCAAAAGTTGCCAACAAAAACAAACAAGAAACACAAAGAGAGCATGCGAAAAAAAGCTTCTTGGCCAAAATACAAAAAGGCGTAGCGATGGAAACGGAAACAGCGCAACGACTTGCCGTATAACAGTTACGAGCAGTGAGTGTACACCAAGACTAACGGTCAGAGTAACGGCACCGACGCTTCTAATAAGCGTGAACGATGATTATGGCCAGCCAGTCAGAGCCTCTGTGGCAGTGGTACAATGTGCTTAATTTCGTAGGGCTTTACAATAAACACATATAAATGTTATAATAAATAAATTATTTTCCATTTATGTTTTTGTAGATAGTAATAAATGAGGAAATTCCAATTAATTGGATTTTATGATATTTCAATATAGTTCGTTCACTTAGAATTTTTATTAATCTACATTTATAATATTTGAGTTTTATCTGTTCAAATGTAAAATGTAATGCATTTATCTAGATAACTTTTAAATGCTATTATAATTTTTAGCATTTAGCATTTAACATACATGTATAAAAACTTTTCATATTTATTTTGACAATAAAACATAACACTTGAACCACTATGCAGGGCTCGCTAACTTAGCTGAAAGATACATGTGAGCGCGAATCCGAACGAGAGCAAAACCGAAAGAGCAAAAAGCCGAACACAAGTCTCACAGTCCGTTTGTTTTGTAGCACAGTTTAAAGTACGCATTGCGATGGTTTTTAACTTCAGTATAGCTAGAGACATCGTCGTGCGATGAACAGAAGCTCTGCGAGCAACTGCAACCCAGCGGCAAATTGACGACAGATTTCAAAATTTCAGCAAAATAAAAAATAAAAAAAATAAAAATTAAAAATAAAAACAATACTCAAGTAAATTACAGTGTGTATTTAAACACACACACACACTCACGCACATACACACAAATACACAAGTCCAGACTTTAAGTTGTGATTTGTGTGGATTCTAAGTTTTAGTGACCCGTATTTTAAAACATCTATGTAAAACAATATACATAATTTGTACGCTTTAAAAAATTAATGAATTAAATATAAACAAAAAATACTTAAGCAGTGACATGTAGTTCGATAGAACGAGACTGAGAAAGAGTGAGAGAGAAAACCTTGAGATCTGAGTTTCTACGCAACGCACAAAAACTCAAGGTAAGTAAATCCTTTGTATGGGAGGGCTCTTAACGATTTCTAGCCGCTCAGTAACCGCTGCGTAACAAGTGCTGTATGATAAGGGAGGGAGGTGCCTAAAGACCCATTTTATTATGATGCCGATTTTTTGCATTTAACGATTTTTGATGAGTTCCTTGATCCGTAAAGTCTTTAGAAATTTGCAGAGCGCGCACACACACAAACGGGATCCAGGCGAAAGTGTCCTACATATTCATAATTTGGTTGTTTCTATATACCTTGCTCTATATGTAAGGCACACACAAATACACTCACAGACGTTATAGTCCGTAAGTATTGGTGGTTTATCGAGTGGCTGTCGCGATGGCTGCCTCAATGTCTGCCCGCTTGTGCTACCTGTCGAGAAAAACGGTAAAAGCGAAAAAAACCATCCATAGCAGCGAAAGTGAAATTTCGTATAGACATTCACAAATACAGCTTTGTATGTGCTTGTGTATATGTATGATTTTTTTTTGGCACGTAGGTTCCATAACTTCCGCTCGGGCGGCTCTCGCGCACACCTGTACACATAAACTCGCATACAGACACACACAAAAAACACGCATACACTTGCACACACTTTGACAGCGCGTAACATTTGAAATTCTGATGAAAAGACACTTTTTATTTCGGCTAAAGTACACATAAGATAGCTGGGGCTGCGCTTCTTCTTCACTGCTTACCTTTTTATCAGCGGGAAAATTTTTGTAAAATTTGTTTACATTTTTTATAGTTGTCTTACCATTGTACAGGGTATTACAGTTTTCCATGAATTAATGGGATATATATTCTTGATCAACAGATACAGTTGAATCTCCGTTGTTTCTATGGAAACTATTTTCTGAGCCATATAGCTGCCGTAGTATAATTGACCTTTTTGAATATTTAAAACTTTCTTTCATATTTAATCTTCTATATTAATGGATCTTCTTGTTTTTTTTAAATTCTTGGCAATACAAAAAAAACATTATTAAATTTAACTTCTATTACCGCAAATAAGATCCTTTTCTGCGAGGCTATATATAATACTTCGTATATCCCGTATTTTAGGGTATTTTATTTTACAGCGGGGAAAAAACGCTCGGTCACAAATTTCGCTTAATTCAACTGTCGATTTATCACACTTAAGCAACAACTACAATCACGACTATAACTATAACTACGCATAACTAGCCATAGCATATCACATCACATCACATCATGATGATGACGGTGATGATGGTGATGATGATCGCTGATTAGTTTCCCAGTCTCATGCGATTGCGTGTGGAATTTCGTTTAGTTCCACTGAGTTCTACTTTATTCCGCTTTATTCTATTCCGTTCTATTCTGTTCTGCGGTTTCGACTGCAATCAGGGCCCTATTTATATTCTATGGAATGTCCATAGAGTGTCCACAGATGCCAACATCTGTATGAAACGCAATGGCAGTCATGTGGTCGTCCATTTCGTGTGGAGACTGCAGTTTAGATTGACATTTATGTGGATTTATGTGTGCAAACAGCAAAAATAAAAACACAAATAAAATCTGATAACAAAAACATATCAAAATTTCCAAAATGAATTTTACTGTTCGCTTGCTTTTTGTTTATTTTATTTTTGTCGAAAATAATATTTGCGCCAGCATTTAAAAATAATATTATTTTCTTATACAAAGTGATTCTTCTCCAATTTCGAGTCACAATAATATTGGCTTGATTTATTGACCATATAAGATGTTTTCTAGACTAAAAATATGTGTTCAGCTATACATTCAAGTAAATTGAGCTCCAAAATTAAATAAATCTGCTAAAAAAAAAAAAACTTTTTAAGCTTAATATGAATAATTTAACGCCTTTCTTCACTTCAAAGAAAAACACTTTTACAACATTAAGCCTATAAATGAATTCCCACATTAACATGTTGTAGTTATTTGCACTGGTCTTCCTTTCAATATATATTTATACTCTATTGATAAAAACTGAAACTAAAATAGCTTAAATTAAGAAATAGCTCTAGTTGGAGCTGCATTAAATTTCCACTGATTCGACGAGTTAAGCCACAATTCAGGCTGGAATTATTGTCATTCGCTTCTAGAATTGGAATTGGACTGCAGTCCACTTCCGCTTGACATCGGCTCATCATGTCAGAGAACTTCGTGACCACAAATTCCCTGCGGGCACAATGCAGTTCAGCGTTCATTTGTTGCAACAATACTTGCCACCCCCTCCCACAAGCAATCCCCCATTCCGAGCAGTTGGAGACGCAATGGATGGAAATGCGTGTGGACACAGACAAATCATTTGGTCATTTAAAGTGCACAAATTAAGCGGAGATTCGCACCGGATTGTGTGCTCGCTATTCAGCTATATGTTTATATATATAAGATTCTACTATATATGGTGTATATAACACTCGCCTCTTGTCGCCCCGAATGCATTCATCTGAACAATCCGAATTGCATGTCGCTTCGACCGAGTTCACAAATTTAATTGAATCAATTGTCAAAATATTAACTCACAATGGAGAACTGAAGCGTGGGAGCATATCAGGCTTTAAAGTTTCCACTCTCTCTCTCTCTCTCTCTCAGTCTTTCTCTATCAACAAAGAAAAGAAGCAGAGAAATAGAGGTATTTCTTTTCACATATTATTTTTTCAATGCCACCAAAGTAAAGAGCACAAAGGCACAAGGCACAAGGCTTATGGCATGGAACACTTGAGAATTGTTTTGCACTTTTATGTTTGTTTGCCAGAGCTTTTCCTTTTCCTTCTCGCTTTTCACACAATTTTCTTTGAGGAAAGAAAAATAATTTGCGCTTGCTTCACTTCACGAGATTTCGCTGGCTCGAATTTATTTTATATATGTATTTGAAAAAATTGTTCTTTGCCATGCTTTTCCTTTGGGGCTTGGATTCAGTGGAGGAAGTGGAAGTGGAAAAAGTAAAGGCAGCGGAGGACTTGTTCTTTTGGCTGGCGTGTTCTGAAATCGAGCAACACATAAAATTCATATTTGCCATAAAAATATGCAAATAAAATGTCATTAAACAATGAAAAGGACAAACGAGCAGGCGAACCAACAAAAATAATAATAAATATATGAATCCGGAACAAAATTTAATCTCATGCTGTTTAAGCTCAACCTATACAGATAATATTTTGTTTATATATTAAAGGAAGTCTTAGTAAATAAAAGAATCATAATATTATATAATGTAAAGTAATTTCTTATATAATAAATAACATTAAGGAATGAAAAAGTTTGATGCGAAGCAATAAGATAGAAAACTGATCAAAAAAGTATTTATATATGTACGATATGCCTTCGAAGAATCACACATTTCATTAGGAATGTATAGGGTATAAAGGAAAAAAATAACAGATCCTTCGACAGTTGGCGTAGCATTAAAACGCAATTTTATTGCTCGTCCTTGGGGGCATTGGAATGGCGTTCCCATCATTGTTTAAGGACAACAATGACGGCAAACAAAAAAGGAGAAAGAGAAAAATAGTGAATAAGAAAGTGACTATGAGAGAGAGAGAGAGAGAGAGAGAAAGAGAGAGAAAGAGAGAGAGAGAGAGAAGCAGAGCGAATGCTGTTGGTTAATATTAGTTTTATGCTTCTCCCTTTTTATATGTCTCTGCATTGACTACTTTTATTATTTCATAGCTCGCTTTTCCTTGCGGCGATAATAATACGATTTGTTGTCTACTGCAAGCTCATTAGATTTTATGGTTTTCTCCATTGAAATTCTTGCGGATTTTCCTAATACTTTAATCCTGCTGCCAGACTCACTTTTTTGTTGGTCTTGAATATGCGCAGAGTTTGAGGAATTAATCGATAAACAACTGAAATTGATTTTGAAATATATCAAATGTGATGTATACATAAATGATCTATAAAGACTTAAAGAACGTGACTTACTCAGATTCAGCTATATCTATGCAAATGCTCAGCGCAGTACCATTTCGACTCAGGGCTCGTTTTAAAATCCAGATGATCACTTACACCCGTAGAATTGTGTGTGTGTGTGAGTGTGAGTGTGGGGTGTGCTTGGATTAAAATGTCTGCATGGGTATAAAAAGTAGCCAAGGGTGAAATAAAAGCAAGCCTTAAATTGCCGCAACTCCCAGTAAAAAAAAGAGTAAGCCGAGCTGCTGCAGTTGCGTCTGTGGGAATACGCGGCGTATGCGCGATTTTGCTTAAAGCTGGTTGAATAGATTAAAGAGCACTCGATGCGGGAGTTTCAATGTGTGGCCGGCGTAAAAAATATTCCGCAATTATATTTACTTGTTTTATTTGTATTTTTATTAATTAACTTTTTTAATTTAGCAACGCAATTCGTTGATTTTTGTTGCGTTCTGGTAATTTTCATGGAATTTGTTGTTGGTTTGACTAATTGACAAGCGCAGAATAAATGTAAATAATGGCTCGCATAATTATAATTATCGTTGCATATCAAATATATGTGCTATAATTACAGCAAATGCCAATTAAATTTCCATTTAAATGCCCACACTTGTGGCCGTAATCTGTCTCTCTGTAAAGTTCCATTGGAAACTTCTGGTAAATGCAGCTGGAAGAGTCCTAACTATCTCTATCACTCTCTCCCTATCTCTCTCTCTCTCTCTCTCTCTCTCGCTTTGTGCCTTTTTGTTTTCGTCTCTCCCCCTCGCCATTAAGTCATTGATTGCCGTAATAGGATGCCCAATTAGAAGTGTTTACGCTATTATAGCCACAATTAAATCATCATTTTCATCATATTCTGTTTTAGCTGGGCACCAGCGATGCGTAATATCGAGATTGCATTAAGGCATCAACCCATTGTGGGCCACGTGGCGTATGGTTGTTATTCTGTAACTAGTAATTCCATTTTAATTTTTCACTCGGTGACTGGGTCTTATGGCGCGGAAAGGACACACAGGCTCCATGCATCCAATTTGCAGCATTCGCCTTTGTTTTGATTTCCGTGGCGTCACAGCTTGGGTCACGCTTTGACATTGTACGGCTGCCCTTTGGTCAGCAGCAGCAAGAGCAGAGGCAGCGGCAGCGGCTGTAGAGGCAGCAGCTGTAGAATCAGCCGCAGGCACTTGCTTTCATTTCTTGCGTCATTCCAAACGAAAGCCGCGTTCACATTTGACATTTTATGGAATCAAAGCAGAAAGAGCCGAAAGAAGAGCAGCATGAGGAACAGAGACGAGCACTTAATAAGTAACTTGCTGGGCACGGTCAAAGAAAGTACAAAAACAAAATGAAAAGTCATTATACGCATTGGTCATCCGGGCGTATACTCAACATCAGTTAATTGTTACTCCAGAAATAGCTTTTAATTCCGTCTCTTTGTGATTGAAATTTCTTATAAATTGATTGTTAAGTAAAATTTTCGACAATATGAAACTCAATATATCGTAGTATTCCGACAATAAAAATTCTAGCTGAAGTTATCCGACTGTAGCATATATGTATAATTTCTGATTGGGGAAGATCTATTTACCTATTTAGTTGTTAGTTAGAAGATAACGTTACTTCTGCACTTGATAATGTGATTGGACAACTTGGCGTATGCTTACTTTTTCTCAGTTGGTTCTTTAAATATCCATTAATTTAGTTTTATATTTTTCACGTTTTCAAGTTAATAAAATTATTTTAAATGATTTCTATGTAACAAAAAGTCTTAAATTTACCGCTGAATGTAACAGTAAATGCGCTATGGAAAAAAGGAACAAATATTGTGATTCAAAAGTTTATTCTAACTATTAACGCCTGATACACAAGAAAGTTTTCTAAAGTTTTTATAAAGATGACATTGCAGAAGTTTGTTCAATTATTTCTTAAGAAAATGTTTGCTATACAAAAGTTTCGTTAGTCATTTTAGTTTATAAAGAAAATGTCAACAGAGCAGCGGTATAAATCACATAAATAGTACACATTATATTAAATAAAAAGTAAATAAATTAAAACAATATAGAAAAAGTAAATAAGAAATGTCATTCAGGGTCGTAAGTTGCTTAGATACGTGCTCAAAGGAGTTTCAGACCGGCTTATAAAAAAGTTCGCTTTCAAAGAAAAGTAAAGGAAAGAAAGAAAGAAAAGTAAAATGAAAATGGAAAGGTATAAAATGGTGGCTGCTGTTGGTTGTTCCCTTGTTCACATTTATTTGGTTATCGATTTTCATTGGTGGCGTTCTCGAGGCTGGCTTTAAGTGCAGTCCCGGCACCGGGACACCCCCTGAGTAACTCGAGACCCGATTAAGCAACACACACACGCACACACACACACACACACACATCGCTTGAGATTCGCACATGTCTTCGAGTCGGCTGGTGATATCATCAAGGTCAGCTCCCAGCTCAAATGAGCCGAAAGCTGAAAACTCGTCGCACTCGCAGGTTGCACTTAATTGAGCGTCTCAGCGTTAACGAGCGCCAGCGGCGCCGGCGGTGTCGGTGGTGTCGGTGGTGTCGGTGGTGTCGGTGGTGTCGGCTGTGGTTTTTGCCGGCGCCGTGCCACTAAAGTCGTGGCCGGACGTAGCCACGCGGCACTTGCTTAATGATGGGTCACATCTCCCATGCCCCCACAGCCACAGCCACAGCCACAGCCAGAGCCACATGCGGTGTCGGAGCAATAAAACCGAAGCGCCACTAAATTCCTACAGTGAGCAGCCCCTAACCTCTTTGAAACTACCCCATGACACCCCTTACTTCTCCTTCCCAATGCACTGCACGTGCCCTGTTTTTCTGTGCCTTGCATATGGCTGATTTTTGCATATTCCGCATCCTGAAAAATAAACCATATGGTGTTCTAGAAGCGCTCGTGCCCAGCTGGGATTCTAAGTTGAGAATTTTATGTGCAGAAATAACTTTAAAATATATTCAAATGCGATATATAAAAATGTTTAAAACATCGTCCAAGTCCTAGAGATTGATTTTTAAAATGATGTTAGATTTAGTTTAGTTTTTTAAGTTTAATTTTGCAACATTTATTCTCGACAAATTTACAACAACAATCACAAATGATCTATTTTTGTTAAAATCTTTTTCTGGTTAAATATATTTCTACTTCTTCCTTAAGTCTCACCCTTGATCTATCTATCTACTTCACTATCTGTTAATCTTTTTTTATCATTTTACAGCTATACCAAATTTCTTACTATACATGCAATATATAAATATATTTATATATCCATCTTGCTGCCTTCCTATTCAACTCTATATTGTAAACCTGTGCCCGAATATTATCGACAAAAGCACATTCCACAAAATGTTTTGTCGATTTTCTGCATTTACAGGGTATTTCAATTCCGCAATGCGAACAAAAATTTGAGTTTTCTTTTGATTTTATCCTCCCCCTGTTCCTTCGTCTTCGTCTTCGTTTCTTTTATGAGCCGCTCAAAACGTAACATTTGTTTCGTGTTGCTCGTTTCGATTTGTGCCACGCCCGCGTATTTATTTTATAGTTTGCCTGGCGCCAGACATTTTGGCTAATGGCTGCAACTCGATGTTGCCACACAAAAGGTCAACTGCATAAACGAGGCCCAAAGACGCGTCAACGACGCACAGATAAAATCGCCTGCGGGAGGAATGTGAAAAAAATCTGCCGGTTGCGCAACAAACAAAAAAAAATAAAATTAAAAAAAAAACGTATACAAAACGCTGCTGCAATTATGCTTTAATATGCGACACTTTAAGTGTGTTCGTACTGGTGTTGGGCTAATTGCGAGAGAAGTTTACCTGGCCACAGTTAACAGGCAGCTGTCTCCTCCACCTGAGCCAATTTATCAATAAAGTGACGCCTGACCGGGGCGACCCTCTTCAACTCATCAATTAAAACTATGGACTTATATATACACCAGCTGGGAAAACAGGCGCAATGTCAACGTTTCAGTTAAAGGAAAACACAAATACGGCCCTTCCCCCGCACCATCCCCTTATCCGGCACCGTTATACCCCACAGCTGAAGTCTACCTGAATTGTTTTGGTTGCCTCGTTTACCCTTTGACTTTCAGAGTTCGTTTCGGCTGTTGTGTATCTTTTAAGCAGGCGAAATTCGCAAAAATTCTGAAAGCGAACGCAAACAAAACAAACAAATAGACGGGGGACCAGCGAAAAGGTAGAGGGACAAGGGGTAGGCCCAGCCCTTATACAGTTGACCTTTGCACAGTCAAGCTGACTGCCATTCCCGCTCACCTGCCTTGCCTGCCTGTTCACCTGTGCGCCAGCGTCCTTGTCATCATCATCATCATCGTTTCGTTATGGTTACCCCAACCCTCGACCCTCGACCCCTGACCCCTGACCCCTGACCGACTCCCACTTTTAGCACAGTCTATGCTCTGGTGCAAACTTTGAAAATTATAATTTAATTTGAATGTCATTAAAATTTGTGCGGCGTGAGTTAAGCCCCTATGCCCCGCCCCGCCCTCCCATCCGCACCCTGTCCTTCCACCTTTTCTTCACAGCTTGCAAAATATTTAATACGTACAAAAGCATAAAGATCTACACGGAAATATTTTTACTATTTTTTTCAATTCTATGCCGTACCAGTTGCACGGGAAAGAGAAATCGAGTCCTCCAGTTCCAGAAATTAAGCTTCGAAATTTGATAGAATTTTAGTTTTAGATTTCATTTCCTGTGATTCAAGCTTGGCAAAATTCTTGTTATATGTGGACAAACATATTCACTTCTTGTGCTATATGTGAACCATATTGTCTAATAATTATATGTAGATATTTATACTTTCTACTGATATTATGTTCTTGAAATATTAAACTTTGCATGAAGTAAATATGATAAATATAATTCTCGGCAAAATATACATTTTCCAGTGAAAATGTATTAAGTATTTAAGCCATGAAAAATATTTTATGTTGCAGTGGCTTTATTCAATTATTCTATTCTTAAGTCTACTTAGTCCAGATTTATTGGTATTTGTTCTGTGGAATGCCTCTCATATTTTTCTCTCCTTATAATTATGTGGAATTTAATCAGCACAACGCTTGCACAGCTTAGGTTGAGAGCATAAACGTGTCATAAAAATTAAAAAAATAGAAAAAAATGTAAATTCATTTCTAAACTGACGCTGTCGGCCCCGCCCCTTCGCATTTTCCATTTCCACACCCCTTCCAAGCCCACATAAAAAATGCGCATTTTTATAGAAAAGTTTTTTTTTAGTGAAGCTGCGAAGTGGAAACAGCAAACGACGCAGAAAAACTGTTGCAACCGCAAAGAATTAAGAAAATATTCACTTAGCCACTCGTCACCTTATCTGCAGCCTAACAGCCGCGCCAGCAGCCAGAAGACGCCTTGGCTTTTGGCCTTGGCTAAAACCCACAATAAGCCGACAAACAGAAAACAACCTCCTCAAAGGACTTTGCCTGCCATTGAAGTTGAGCTGAGTTGAAACGCTTTGAAATAAGCTGTCCGCCAAGAAAGTCTCAGCACTCAGCTGCAACAGTTTCTTGAATTAAAAATAAGAAAGAGCCCAACACTAAGAATTTTCTTCGTAGGAGTTGTATAGTATAGTTTTAGATTGAAAATACCAAAGCTTGTAGTAGCTGAGCCTGCTCAAAGTATAAGGAAAAATGAAAATGAAAATGAAAGAATAGCCACGCCACAAGTCATATAATACAGCTCTGAAGTTGGCTAAAAGGTCAAGCAGTCCTGATGAACGCTGAAGTTGACCATGGCAGAACTTCAATGTACTTATTGTTCCAGAAAAGCTATGTATGTGAGTAATCCCCTCCGACCAGCTGCTGGGGGGATAGAGGAAAAGACACATAGAGAGAGAGAGAGAGAGACAGAGTGAAATGAAGGCGATGCAGATGAAGAAAAGGAGTGAGAAAATTGGGTAAAAAGCAAGGGAGTTAGTGAGAGAAGGAGTGATAAATTGTGAGAAGGGAGAAGGATTTAGAGAGAGAGAGAGAAAGACTTATACGAGACAAAAAGAGATATAGAGAGAGAAATGGGAACAAAGAAATAGATTTACAGTTTGCAGGGAAAAAAAGCGCATGTATGCATAGTACTTTACCCTGACTTGACTGACTTGACTGACTTGACGATTCAAGTCGATGAAGCAAACATATTACTTTTGGCTTAAAGTGCACTTCAATTAGAATAACCTCAACCCCGAATTCTAAAGACTGGCAGTCGCGAACAACTTGCTTTAAGCATTCCAATTGACTTAATTTAAGCGAAATGCAGTCTACCTCTAATCGCATTTTAATTGTGCTGCAAAATAATATTTAAATTAGTGCGGCGCCAGGAAGCAGTAGACAGTGGCACGGCGACCACCAAAGCAAGTGGAGCTATTATATATGCCTTTGTATAGCTCGAACTGCGACCTAATGGTCGGCCAGCATGCAACCCGGTTGGCGGCTCAAGGACAAGGCAGGGGCAGTAAACAAACATAGAGGACGAGTTAATGTGGTTGTATGGCTACGGAAAATGGAAATGGGAAACCCCAATTGCAGCTTCTGAGACTATTTAACGAGTCGTTGAGTGCTGTGTGGTACAGCATTTGGGAATTTCTCTTGAAGCCTGCTTGAGCCATCACAAAGAATATTAAATGCTGCTGCAAACCCTGCTCAAAGCAAACACAACTAGTCCCAAGTCTAAGAACCGAAAGGGGTTGCTAGACAGTTCCTGTGCGAGCCATACAGGGTGTAATGATATACGAGTATGTGTCTAAATGAGTGTGTCCGATATAGATAAGATTTTGTTCAAAGATTGGGCTACAGAAAACATAACCAATAAATTCAGATTCAGATTTCAGAGTCATGGTAAAATACAAATTGAAATTCTAAAAAATTAAGCTCCTTCTAATAGGAAATGATAAATAAAATCATTTAAGGAATCCATCTACATATAGCAAATTGGACATCGCTCTCCACTTTGCTTTGCTCAACTGTCAAAGAAATTTATTTTATTTAAGTTTACTTGAGCTTCTTCTGTTGCGAAATTCGCTCAAGTAGTTAAAACTGGTTTATGGTCCTCAAAAAGCTGTAATTGACAAGTCAAGTGACTTCACAGATAAAATATAAGATATATATACATATATATATATATATATATATATGTGGGTGTGTGTGTGTACAGTTAACGATGTTCTTGCATGTGGAAAAGTATGCAGCAGCAGCTCCCTTAAAAACGATACTCGCCACTTGAGTGCAGCTGTGAGTGGCCCCCATTTGAACATGTATACATTATATACGGTATATATATAAATTATATATATACATATATATATATGTATAATATGTATATTTGTTTGAGTGTGGGGCATGCGGGATGTGGCACTCAAAACTTTGAATGCGAGCCAAGAGCCGAGCATGTGCCAGCCTCCAATTTTCTTTGCTTTCTGCTATTGCATCTTTGCTCGAGTGGCAAACATGCAACACGCACACGCACACTCACACACGTACGCATACACAAACACAGCGTAAACATACCTAAATACCGTTGCATACAAATGGGGGCAAGCCAAGTCAAGTCAACATGCACTTGTGGCAGCAACAGCAGGCGGCAGCAGCCCTGAATTAAGCTGGCATGCGAGGCATGCGGCAGCTACTGTGGTAGCAGTGGCAACTGGGGAAACTAAGACAAATAACTTAATGCCTTTTCTATTTGCAGTTCAAACAATAGAGACGTTGCCGCTGCCACGGGGAGGCGCAACAAAAGTGCAACAGCTGCACAAAAAACAACTGGAAACTGAAAACTGCAACAAAAGCCCAAAAGTCAAAGTAAACGCAGACAGATAGAGAACCACACACAGGGAGAGACAGAGAGAGAGAGAGAGAGAGAGAGGGAGAGAGAGAGCGAGACAGATAGAGGGAGCGAGACAGAAAGAGAAAGAGAGAGTGAGCGAGCGGGGCAGTGTGGCAAGAATGTGTAGTGCAGAGTCCACAAGGCAGCTTCAAGTGGTAACAACAACAACAGCAGCAGCAGCAGCAGCAGCAGCAGCAGCAACAACTACAAAAATAACCGGATAATAAGCATAAGGGGCAACAACAACAACAACAACCAACACAAATAAAGCAGCTGGCGCTGGCGAACTGCAGGCCGTGAGCAAGCTTAACAAAATTTAAAACCCAAACCAAAATCTAATTCAAATCCAAACGGAAACAGGAGCGAGAGCAGAGCACAGCGTTGGTGGCAAGTGGTAAGTGGCAAGTGGCAAGTGGCAAGTGGAAACGAGGTGACGTCACACGCCGCTAACTAGGACACTCGTGCCGCAAACCGAAAATCTCGTTAGCTGCACTCGCATCCTGTGCAACATTCGCATACGGCACATCCGCATCCATATCCGCGACATGGTCTCTCGACTGCGCCTCCATTCGCTGCTCGCCGCGCTGCTCGTCCTGTCGCTGCATCTGTCCAGCGTCTGCGGCGTCATCGATCGCTTAGTGGTGCAGACCAGCTCCGGCCCGGTGCGCGGTCGCTCCGTAACGGTGCAGGGGCGCGAAGTGCACGTCTATACGGGCATACCCTATGCCAAGGCGCCTGTCGATGATTTGCGCTTCCGCAAGCCGGTGCCGGCTGAGCCCTGGCACGGCGTACTGGATGCCACACGACTCTCGGCCACCTGCGTCCAGGAGCGGTAAGTATCGAGCGGGTACTTTAGTTTGGTCTGCATCTGCAGCTCTGCAAATGTAGTTGACCCAGAATACACTCGGTTGCAATATTCGCTGTTGACCTAACTGTTCCGAGTGACGTCATTGGGACAGCCAGTGCAATGCATTCAATGCCGGCCGAACTGAATCAACACATATATACAGTATAAATGCTTAAATCGTTATGTATGTATGCACAATTAATAACTCACTATGCAATCAATTTGCGAAACTTAGGAAAGCAAAATATTTGCCAAAAATTTTGCCGATTAGAGAAATATGCTCAACTAAAATATTCCTATGAATGTTGAAATAAGAACATACAGAAAATGGAAAAAGTCATTTAAAGAGTTTTTCATTACAGTTGCAAGAAGTTGGCATAGTCTAAAAATAGTGAAAGCCAAGACAGCTTGACAATAAAAATGTAGCATACTTAGTGGGGCAAATTAAAGTTGAAGCATTAGCATATTATTCAATTTGCTGTAATTTTGTATTAATATATAAATAAATATAAAAACGATTTTATTTACTCTTATTAATTTTTTTTTGTTTTTTCATCATTATTCGCACGTGGCACTCGAAATAGCTCATTATTAGATGATATATTATATGCATACTATATAGTGTCTCCGATAGTTGACTGCCAACACTTTTCAGCCCTTTCCTAAAAAAAATTATCTACACAGTTTGGTCGATATATTCGGAATACTTAAGCAAGTGAGAAGGAAACCATTGCAGGCAGGCCTCAAGTGTATGCGCACGAAAAGTGCTTAATAGAGAGACTAGCCTAGTCGTATGTTGTCTTTTACTTAACATAAATCAATTAGCCTCAACTAAAGCCAAGTTCCTTGTAGCCACAAATCAGTCTAATGAATTTCAAAAGCCATCCTCATTTGCCGCACGCTCAAAGGCATTACGAGTGAATGCGAGTCTGTGTGTTTGCGTGTGTGTGTGTGTGTGTTTGTGGCTTAACGGAAATTAGACAAATATAGAGATACAAATAGAGATAGAAAGAGGAGAGAGAGTAGAATCGCCTTTTCCGGTTTGTTATAAATTACTTTTTATGCGAAGTGCCAAAGTTAATTTCAATTGACACGAAACCAAACACACCTACAGAAAGCGAGCCGAACGGATATGAATATATTGAATCACATAGACACACACATTGAGCAATGCGTGGCGTCCAGTTTGTATGTTTGAATATATGTATGTAATTATACATATCGATTCAAAGGAATTCAACATTTATAGGGCAAACGAACTGTGTAGCTAATAGCGGGCTAGAGGATTAGAGGATGTGTGCATGTAGGTTTCTGGGCTTGTGTGTGCCCTCGAAAAATGGCACAGAGATAGTAAAGTAAAAAAATCAGAAGAGTGCAAATAAAAATAAATAACACAGCCGGTTACTTCTTTATATTTTGTAATTGGCACGAACTACACTTAGAGAAAGAGGATCATACAAATGCTCATAGGATCCGTTTTTTCAAACTTAAGCCAGTATTTTGACCAGAACTAACAAAATATTGAATATTGCATATACTCAATTTAATTATAAAATATATTTAAAAAAGGAGATCGAGAACTTTTCCTCTTTAACTGATTTCAATTTTTCGCTTTTTTTTTCCCAGCTATGAATACTTTCCGGGCTTTACTGGCGAAGAGATCTGGAATCCCAACACCAATGTATCCGAGGACTGTCTGTATTTGAATATTTGGGCACCTGCGAAGGCGCGTCTACGCCATGGACGCGGCGCAAATGGAGCCGAGGTATGTGCCAGAGTTGGACTGCTCGATATTATCTCTTTCTTTGCATGTGTCTGTATTGTTCTCTTTGCCGTTTAGCACTTGGGCAACAAGCAGGCGGACACGGATCACCTAATACACAATGGCAATCCGCAGAACATAACCAACGGTCTGCCCATACTGATATGGGTTTATGGCGGCGGCTTCATGACCGGTTCGGCCACCCTGGACATTTATAATGCGGACATCATGGCCGCAGTGGGAAATGTGATCGTGGCCTCGTTTCAGTATCGCGTGGGTGCGTTTGGCTTTCTGCATTTGTCGCCGGCGATGTCGTCCGAGTACGCGGAGGAGGCTCCCGGAAATGTGGGACTGTGGGATCAGGCCTTGGCCATACGTTGGATCAAGGACAATGCGCATGCTTTTGGCGGCAATCCGGAGTGGATGACGCTGTTCGGCGAGTCGGCTGGATCGAGCTCGGTAAATGCACAGCTCATGTCTCCTGTTACCAAGGGCGTGGTCAAGCGCGGAATGATGCAGTCGGGCACCATGAATGCGCCCTGGAGCCACATGACATCGGAGAAGGCGGTGGAGATCGGAAAGGCCCTGATCAACGACTGCAACTGCAATGCATCTATGCTGAAGGTAAGCCAGGCACTGTTTTGCAAAGATCGCTTAAAGTATCGTAATCCTTGTAATCACTGCCTGTCTAGACAAATCCTGCGCACGTGATGAACTGCATGCGCGCCGTGGACGCGAAGACCATATCGGTGCAGCAGTGGAACTCCTACTCGGGCATACTCAGCTTCCCATCGGCGCCCACCATTGATGGCGCTTTCCTGCCCGCTGATCCCATGACACTGATGCAGACGGCCGATCTGAAGGATTACGATATACTCATGGGCAATGTCAGAGATGAGGGTGAGTCCCCGATTAACATAAACATGTTATTAGCTTGCCAATTGGACAAAAGCTTAGCCTCTATGAAATATTTACATTGTCAATATTTTTCGTAGCATACTTTTTGGGGCTTAGTAAAATAGATGGATAGAATTCTGCACGTAAATAAAATTGAATAGCAAATCTATTGCAAAAATGTCCATTTAATATTGCTACGAAAATAAACAGAAAAAGCTGCCCTTTTAACCCATAAAAGTGGCCTCGAAAACTTTGCATACTGTTTATTTAAAACAAAAAATATCATTCAACCTTTGCAGTGAATTGTTGCTTACTTTTTCAGCAGCTTGTTCATAGAGTGGACATCAACTTAATCAAACTTAGCTCGAGCTGTTGTCCACTGTTCTTTGCAGTCCTCTTATCCCCCCACTCCCCCTTGTATATTTTTAGTTAACAATAGCCTGTCCTCCTCTTGCGCCCCCTTTGATCCTGTTCTCTCTTGGCATTGTTGCAGTTTTATTTTTGGCATCGTCTTTGATGCTGACGTCAGCAGTGTGCCAAATTTTCGCAGTCGCTGCAACCAGTCGCCATTTTGTTCATGTTGCAACCAAGCCCCAACCACCGACCGCCTTTTACATCTGACATCCCCCATCCACATTGTCGCATTTGTTGCAGCTGCATCCATTTGTGATTTTATTACTTTTTGTTTAGTGTCGTTTTTACTTTTTTGCTGTTGTTGTTGTTGTTGTTTCTGGTGCTGCCACCGCATAAGCCATGCTTTGTTGCCGTTTTATGTTGCTGCTCGTTGGGGGGCGTGGCAGGCGCCCCCTTGCCGCTTGTTTGAATGCTTTATGAGCCATAGTACATTACCGGCTTAGAGACAACTTTTGGCCCGGCTTTGTGCTGATGCCACACAAAAATGCACTTTGTGTAATGGCTGCGGCTTGTGGCAGCTCCCCCGAAACGTGCCACAAATCAGGCTAGCTTTAAAAATTCCCAAACCCAGATTCAAATTTGTCAAAGGAGCTGCAGGCACCCGGCACCCGGCAGCAGGCAGCCGGCGCCTGGAAATGCGAAGGAAACTTCAACTCACACGCATGAAATTCTGGCGGATCTGAAGGGGCGGATGGGGAGAGGCGGTCTATTGGGGCTGCCATTAAACTTGTCAGACTTATGCACGCAACAATCCCCTGCTTCTGAGAGCCTTAGGGGTGGGGTGCGGGGGTGGTCAGGTCACAGCGGGACAATGTCAGGCGGAGGAGCCAAGGCTCTCAGCTGTGCGAAGCGGCATCATAAATTATTTAAATATATACCGTTAGCTGTGAAGCAAGTTGCATCCACTAAATGATGGGGCAGCACACGTGCTGCTGCTGCTCCTCCACCTTTTCCTCCTCGAGGGGTTGGCTTGGAGCCAGGGGGCATCGTTACTCAGGTTACCAAAGCTAACGAGGGGAAAAGCTATTAGATAAAGCAAAAAATAAAAACAAAAACACTTTGAGTGCAATTTATGAACTAAATTTAGCTTTAATTCACTTATCTTTTAGGTAAACATCTGTTATTAAATTGATCAAGACTTTCTTTTGAGATATTTAAATATAAACCGTTAGTCGTGTTAGTTAAATAACAGGAAGGGGAGGAAAGCATCTACTAATGATGATTAACACGAGCTGCTCCTGCGGTCCAAGGACTTGGCTTTGAGCCAGGGGTCAGCAATGGTCGGTTTACCAAAGCTAACGAGTGGGTAAAGCTGTTAGATCGACAATAGTACAGCTAAATGAATACCCCTTAAATAAACCTTCCAGATTAAATATGCCATATTAAACTCAAATAGTGAAATAATTCTGTTAGCCTTAATTTTCTTCTTATTCTACTGTCATTTTAATTGAATTGTAACAGTATATTGATTATGAGTTCAATCCATAAAAAATGAAACGACGTTTTTCACAACATTCAATTCCTCGAAACTTTTGCTATTTGATTCTACAGTCCACTTCACTCCGCATCGTCCTTAAATACCGCCTGATTTTTAAGCTTCCAACAAAAAAATAAAAAATTCAATTGAAATCGAAAGAATGCAATGCTGGCTGCTTTGCCCGCTTCATCTTGGCCAACGGCGGCTGCTGCGTTTCCCAGCGTTTCCCAGCGTTTATCGCGTTTGGGTTTGCGTTCGTCCTAACGGTAATGTTAACGCTTTGTGTGCATTGTTCGCATTATTTGTGCCATGCCGCGCGCTACTTAAAAAATTTCCGTTCGTTTTGCTTTCTCTTTCTCGTTGTGCTCAATGTGTGTGTGTGTGTGTGTGTGTGAGTGTGTTGGTGTGTTTGATTGTGTGTTGGTTTTGTTTTCGTATAACAGATTCTCGTGCGCTTTGTGTGCTTTTCCTTGGGTCCGCTTTGCTTTCATTTTTGTTCTTGTTGCCATTGCTGCTTCGTCATTTCCAGGCGGCAGGCACCGAAATACACACACACAAACACACTCACACACACACACACACATACAGACACACATACAGACATATAAGCACTGGCACTGACACACGGCTCGAGGCACTGGCGCTACAGACACGTGCGCTTTTCTTTTCACTTTCACTCATTGCTTGCAGCAGCTGCTGCCACCTCTGCCTTACTCTCTGTCTCGCTCGCTCTAGCTCTCTCGCTTGTTTCGCCGTGTTATTGTTTTTGTTTTTTTTTTCGTATTTTTTTCTGCATATTACAGCCACTGGCGCTGGTACTGCTGCCACTGTTCTCTGCCGCCACTGCTTCTAGCCAAGGTGTGCGTGCCCACAAGAAGACCGCAACGATGGCTAAGACCCGCATATAACTGTTCCTCTATGTGTGCGAGTGGTGTGCGTGCGTGTGTGTTTGTGAGTTCAAGGTCATATAGCATTTGAAACAAAACACAATAGATTACAATGCGCAGCGCACAAGAAAACATCTTCATTTTGTTGCTGGCTTCCAATTTTAAAGCGCTTCTTAACTTGGCCAAGAGGTTAACTCAATATAAGCATCAGGCTAGCCCAAGCCAATTTATCTAAAGAGTATATTGTTTTCTGAACATATATATGTATATATATCAGAGGCGGTTTACATCTACGATCACGATCAGCAGTGGATTCGATCAAAACCTATAAAACCGATCAAATCAAAAATATTTTTATATATTTCCACTCAAATCGGAAGATAGCACTGACTCATTTAAGCATGTAATATCCTTTAAGGTGCTCATATTTTCAACGTATAAATAATTCAGGCCGATGCGACCTTTAAGGGTCACTTTAAGTAATTTTCAATGAACTTTATTTCATATCCAGTCATTATAAACGGCTTGTGTTGTTGTTGTTGCAGTTTTCAGTCTAAAGTGAATTAGCCATATGTTTGTTCCCAGGCTTCGTTTAAATTTAATCGTCCTCATACCCAGCAGCTGCATGACTGCAATTAAAAAGTAAATGTTACCTTGAAGAGACAATTGAATAACCAATAAAATAACCAGTTCAATAAAATCACAGTTTAAATAATTAAGAAAATGTCTTTAAATTTATAATCACTTTACTAAAGGTTAATAAAATGTAATAAATAAAATATTCTTATTTAGACTTCGAAAATCCTACAGCGAGGTAAAAATATGCTTGCTTTAATTAAGCTATAAGCTGGTAAAATGAGAGAATTATTATGAATAATTTTCAACAAGTTTTCGTATAGCTATGCGACACTGTGCATGTAAAGTGAGACTTTTATAATTGGCTGCAGTTTGTAGACAATTTATTTAAGCGCTGCTTGATTTTATGATAAAACACAAATTAATTGATGGTATGTGTACAGAGTAAATTGTGTTTGTGTGTGTGTTGGTATGTGTGGCTGTGTGTCTTGTGTTTAAGTTTAATGGGCAAACAAAGCTCGTTTTGCGCATGTTTTTGCATAATTTTTGGAGCTTAAACCAAAATTAAATCAAACATCAACAAATTGCTTGCAGTCAAACGTTGTTTTTACTGTTTTTGTATTTTTTTATTTTTGGAGGCAAACGCAGGTGGGCGTGGGGTGTGTAGGTGACACATGTAACACTGCACACACACACACGCACACGCACACACAGCTATTGGCAAGCTTTTGTTGTTTTTGCCGTTGTCCGTGGCTCATAGGCAGCAATTATGGCTCGTTAGTGTGTTCGTATTTGAAGTGTGCCAGAGACAATGCCAGCAGCAACACACACAACAACAGCAACAGCAACTACAACAAGAATAACAACAACAGCTACAGTAAACACAACAAGCGACGACAACAACAAGTGCCATAAAAATTAAGTTAATAAAAGGCAACGAGACGCTTTGTTCTCGCCCTTGTTAAGGCTGTTATAGTTGTTGTTGCTGCTGCTGCTGTTGTTGTTGTTGGTGTTGTTGCTGTTATGGTTGATTTTGTTTACTCTATTTCACCCTTTGTGCACCTCAACAACAATTGTCGCCGTTGCTGTTGTTATGGCTAATGCAACGTTCGGTGTCCTTGGCACGGCTCGTTGATTGCGTCCCTCGGCCACATCTAGTGGCAATTGTTTCAGGACTTGCCCAGAGTCTTACATGCTTAGCTAATATCTGTTCGGGCCATGCTTTAATCACAATGGTTATATCCCCTCTTTCAGGCACCTATTTCTTGCTCTACGATTTCATCGATTACTTCGATAAGGACGACGCCACCGCGCTGCCACGTGATAAGTATCTGGAGATTATGAACAACATATTTGGGAAGACAACACAGGCTGAGCGCGAGGCCATTATATTCCAGGTAAGTTACATCCCACACACTACTACGCACACACACACATAGACACAGTCACACACCCACTGTGTTTGACATGTACCTCTGCCAAGCGGACCCAAACGTTGGTTTTAGCATTTCTTTCTTTGTTGCCAGCTGTCAGCTTCAGCCAACTTGTGCCCCATGTAACCACACAGAAGCTGTCAGGTCTTGCATTGCAGTTGCAAAGAGTAGCTGCCACTTGCCCTTTCCAGGCTTTGCTTTACCTCCTACGGGCGGAACTAGCAGTCGCCACAGAAACGAGTTATAAATCTGATGTCAATTTGATAAAACTGCGTCACGCAAATTTATTCACTCGATTTGCACCGCGGCGAAGGAAATTTAATAAAGGAAGCGCCGCGTGTTAAATCGAATCGAAAATGCAGATAGAAGATTCACCTGGCTTAGAGTATATGGAGCGACGGAAAGACTTTATGTAATATAAGTGAGAGGAAGTCGCTTACTGATTCAAAGAGACTTAAACTAGTTATATGCCAGTATTGCAGATTGGCTTTGCAATCGGGCTTAAAGCAAGTATCTTAAATTTTTACGATCTCGAATTTTAGGTGGTTCTACAAATTAATTTATACAAACATATTCCAGCTGGGATTGGGCACTTACCTATATGAAATTCGAAGTTACAAATTCTCTAATAACTAGACTAATTTAATATGTCAAGCTAAATTTAAGCCAAGAACTTAGTTCGTAGGTGTTAACAATTCGGACTCGAAGGCTAACCTCAGGTTCCATTAGATTACTTAAAAATGTCGTATAATACGAAACAGAAACCCACCCACTTATCATCTCAAGAATTAAGCCCAGTTAATCGCTCGCAATTAATCTGTGATATACATATTTAAATCTTATATTATATGTGATTCCTCTTCCTCTTCACAGTACACCAGCTGGGAGGGCAATCCGGGCTACCAAAATCAACAGCAAATTGGACGCGCTGTGGGGGATCATTTCTTCACCTGCCCCACCAACGAGTATGCACAGGCGCTGGCCGAGCGAGGCGCCTCCGTGCATTACTATTACTTTACACACGTGAGTAGCGGGTGGTTGGGTGGTGCTGGGCCCTCTGCCCGCATATCATTAAATATTTCACAACCTTTGACACGTAAGACGGCGTCGGAGCGCGTGTGTCCAATCGAAATGCGGTCAAATGGGGCGCCACTAGCGTAAAACGAACTTACACACACACGCACACACACACACACACACACACACACACACACACACATATACACACAGGCATATACAGCGAGAAAGACTGAAAGTAAACGCAGCCAGGTCCAATTTGTTTGTCATTAAAATTGCACACAAGGCTAATGGCGAGCCGAGCCTAAGGGGTTACCTGCAACAGCAACAGCAACAGCAACAGCAACACCAACTGCAACAGCAACAATAACAACATCTGCAACAATAACAGCTGCAACATCAACGCAAAAGCCACTGATGGCTTTTTGCATTATTTATGTCCGACTCATGGTTGGAATCTTATAGATATTATGAATACACAGAGCAAACAGGGATTTCAGCGTGCATAATACCCTGCAAATAATACATGAAGAACTTTTAAACAGGAATACGGCTTAACATATATATTGAAAAGCATTTCCTTATTGACTGACTGACTGACTGACTGCAAAATCCGTATGTCAGTGATAAATATATTATAAATTGATTGACCTATAATTAATTTTAAATTATATATTCCATAGCCACACGTTTCTAATTATATGCGACAAAGTTGGTTCGAGTTTAAGGTCAATCAATTAAAAATGTCTTTAGCACTAGCATATATGTATATATATTTTACATAAGACATTTAATATGATGAAAATGTTTGTATATATACATATTCAAAATCGATATCAATTTAATAACGCCTTAGAGTTTGACACCTTTCAAAGTAGTCGTCGTCGTTGTCTTCGACTGGACAAACAAACAAAGTTGTGACCAAGTTCTGACAACCTTGGCCGCCATAATTATGGTAACAAAAAGTTTCGCTCAATACACGCCCATAAACGCACACATACACACACACAACCCGGAGGGGCACAAGGACAGCGCCAATTAAACTACACGCACTGCCTGATGTCCTGCGCCAGGACTAGGGTCTGGGTCCTGGGCCTCTGCCCGGGACACGGACAGAGACACAGGCACGAACACAGACACAGGAACAGGCACAGGCAGAGGCAGAGGCAGAGGCACAAGCACAGGCACAGCTCAAGTAGTCGTTACAGAGGCACGTATCGAGTCGCGTCCGGCTGTAGCGGGCGTGTGGGGGGCGTGGCAGCGCCTAATGAAACTTCAATTTACGAGGTCACGGGCTGTACGGCCCGAACGTGTGGGGCATAATTTGAGTCAGTTATTTGCTTAAAGGACTGCGGCTGCTGCAGGCCTAATGATTAACAAATAGGGAGTACGCCATATACGATGTGCTCCAAACATTAAGTATACGCCCGTGCGGCCCCTATCGATTTTCTCTTAGCGACAATGCGTAAATGTTAATAGGTAATTACAACTGACAGACTATATTGAGTCTTTGTCGTTCCATTGATAAATCATAATAAATGTATACAGTACATATATTTCGATAGGCCTACACAAATTAGTCTGCGGTCTGAAAAATCAATATTACGCATACGCCACGTGTCTGTCTTGAGGGCAATGTTAATCAAGCACTTGCACTCTTTATGCTAGTTAAGTCATTAGGCAGTGATTGTGACTGCTTTGGTGCCCTGTTTGTTGTTTGATGGGTGTAAATGGGTATATTCGTTCGATGTAAAGGTCTCAAACATTAAGAATTTATATAGTCAACAACTTAGAGGCTATAGGTGAAGACTCACTACTTTGTATACTTTTTCTCTGATTGTTTAATGAATATGAACGGAGTATTCGCCAGCCTACTACTCCCGGGCAAATATATAAGTCTCCAGTTTAGGGGTCTTCAATTAATTGACTCTCAATTAGAAATAGAGCATGCGACAGTCCTTAGCACCCGACTGGAAAGTTCTTAATGGCCTATATTTAATAGA
This sequence comes from Drosophila pseudotalamancana, assembly GCA_037075185.1. Classification (NCBI taxonomy): domain Eukaryota; kingdom Metazoa; phylum Arthropoda; class Insecta; order Diptera; family Drosophilidae; genus Drosophila; species Drosophila pseudotalamancana. Next base: position 666,638 of record JBAMCK010000755.1, on the reverse strand, counting down.
GCACACGACCTCGCCAACAGTGCGTGTGAAATGTTAACGTACAGCCGTTGCATTGACCATATCAAATTGCCTGCTCATAATCTAGGAGCAACTTTGGCAACAACTAGGTCCGCGAAATGAAAAGCAAATGAAATTAGTTTTAATTACAGCCTTCAAGTAGGTGCAGCACAACTCGTAACTCATTTTGGCCATAAGCGAGAGGTGGCCATGGCGACCTTTGGTCTCAGCCATCAGCCAACAGCCAACAGCCACCAGCCAACAGCCATCAGCCGGCAGTTGGTAAAGTGCCTGCCAGATTGTCCATTTCGATGGCTGCCAGTGGCAACACTTGACAGCCTCTTGCCACTTGCCTCTTGCAACGTGCAACGTGCTTGGCACTTCAATAAGTTAAGCTGCCTCCACTCGACCCGCCAATTGCCAATGTCCGTGTCCGTGTCCGTGTCCGAGTCCGACTCTGAAGTCCTGTGCTTTAATCAAAAAAGCAAAAAACAAACTTTACCTTTGCCGCACAATTCTTCATTATAGCGAGTCTGCCTCTGTGTCTGTGTGTGTGTGTCTGTGTGTGTGTGAGGGTAAGTGTGCGTGTGCGTGTGTGTAGACAACAGCAATGGCGCATAAATTCTCAACAACTTGGCAGCTGCAGCAATGGGCGTCACGGAAACAACATTATCCCTGGCCATATCCTGGCTGCAATTCATTAGATGACTTGGCCAATTGGCTGGCAGTTTGCAGTTGCTGCCAACAGCCAAATTGCTTAAGTGGACAACACTTGAAAACCACATACAGTGGGAAGCACCTTATCGTTAGCAATTAAAAAACGATTAAGCGTGCAACCCAAATATTGTTCAAAATTCTCTGCTAAATTGGCCTTCAGCTTAAACAATGTCATAATCATATTCTTGAAATTTAGTGGGTTAGACTGACTTTTTGCATATTTAATATTATTTAATGATGATTTTGAAATCCATATTAGACCTGATTAACTATTGATGAGAGCCACTTAAGATTTAATTATAATAATATGACGAGAAGTCATTTCGCTTCTAGGACCAACATATTGGGCAATCAAAAAGCTTACTCACAAGTTAATTAAAATTTGCTTACTGGTTGCCCAATTTGAACCACTGTGCGCTTGAGCTGTCTATCAGACGTCGACCAAATTGCTGTGGTTTTGTGGCCACTCTTTGTTGTTGTTGTTGTTGTCGTTGCTTTGCTGTTGCAGGTGCCTGTTGTGGTAAATTACCGTATTAGAATAATTAGTAAATTGACTGGGACATATCTAACAATTCGAGTTATCAATGCATGCAATATATGCTTAATTAACTTGGGTATAGCGACAAATGCTTAATTGTACGCCTTGTAAAATAGTCTTTTACTCATTTGTACTCGCTTCGGATGCTTTTAGCGGCTGCCACATACAACTTGGCAGCTTTGTGGCAGCAAGACTTCCAGCCAACCAAACATTTGTTATTTATTCATTTTCTGCTCTGTACCCAAGCACCCATTGCAAGTGGTTTAGAAGGGGTATAATAGGCAAGCTAGAGAGAAACATCTGCAAGACTAAGCAACAAATTAATTAGATATCGATATACAAAGAAGACACCTTATAGTCAAATAAATATATTTAATTTGCTCGAAACTGTATTTGTTGTACAATTAAAGACTTTAAATCGGTACAATTTGATAACTTTCTTAATTTCTGAAATAAAAACAAAAAGAAATGGACACAAGAGATTTAAGAGAACGGCTCCTGAATAGTCTAATTGAGCAAGAATAATTAATCTGGCTCTCACTTGTATCCAATTATTTGCGCAACTAATTCGTATAATAAGTGCTGCTAACAGGGTATGTAGCCGTCGAGAATACCCATTGGCAGCACTTTCGTCTCTTGTGTTTATTTTCGGGGTCCACATTGCGCGAGATGCTGCGACAATATTTACAATTTGCAGAGCGCGCGAGCGAGCGAAATCAAATAAATAAATAAAAAGGGTGGATGTTTATCTGCATAATTTCTGGCTAAGTTTACGACAACTCACTCCCTGTCTCTTCATATCTCTCACTCACTCACTCACTCATTCTCTCGCTGTCTCTCTCGCACTGTAGCGCACCAGCACCTCGCTGTGGGGCGATTGGATGGGAGTCCTACACGGCGATGAGATTGAGTACTTCTTTGGACAGCCGCTGAACACTTCTCTGCAATATCGACCTGTGGAGCGGGAGCTGGGCAAGCGTATGCTCAATTCGGTTATTGAGTTCGCCAAGACGGGGTAAGCTTTCGCCGAGAGCTTTTCCGCTTGCCATAAACGAGTGTGATGGCTAGCGGGTACAGCAACCAGTTTGCTATAATGCGAGCTTTTTTTTTCTTCCACTTCTATTGCACAGCAATCCCGCACAGGACGGCGAGGAATGGCCAAACTTTTCGAAGGAGGATCCAGTGTATTACATTTTCAGCACCGACGACAAAATTGAGAAACTCGCACGTGGCCCACTGTCAGCGCGTTGCTCCTTCTGGAACGATTATTTGCCTAAAGTCAGAAGTTGGGCAGGTGAGTAAATATACCATTACCTGAGATAACATCTACTGAGTTTGTAGCAGGTGCTATAAAAAGACCATTGACTGAATTTATATGATTGGCAATTATAGCAATTGCTATAAATTTGTTTAATTTCGCTAGAGATATATTTGAATGTTATGAAAGGTTTGTGATTTATGTATATAGATATTACAAATAGTGCGATATACTTAATGAATACATAAAAGGGAACAGCAAATCATGTAACGTACTGCTAAGTTTTTCTAAAATTGATCTGAAATATAATACCGAATAATTCGAAAATATTTTGCTATTCTCCAAGAGTCACATGCCCAATTTAAGCTGTTATATTCTCACCTGTTTTTTTTAGGGGTTTCTCCTAGGTTTTATGTACAGTCAGCTGACATTTCAAATCTTATCTTTGTTTCCTTTCGTATATGAATTTCGAATACAATTAACATACACTTTATAGATATTCTTTATGGGCGACACACGCCTCCAGCTGCTGTCTCTCTGGCTGACTGTGCCACACCCCAGTGGCTCAAGTTTCAGTAGTATCCAATATCCCAATATACCTGCTTGTTTCTGGATACACTGCAAATTTCGCAAGCAATGCGATAGGTGATGATCTTAAAAGTCTGATTACTTTACTTGGACTGAATTCTTAAAGCTCTTTCTAAAATGCCTTAAACTAAAATATATACCTTAATATGAAAAAAAACAAAATAATTTATTTCTCTTTTGGCTCAATAACAAAAATCAATTATTAATTAATCAATTAAATATATATATAATGTAGGTATAATATTAATGATTATGAAATGCAATGTGACCGTACTTTTAAACCGATTTGAAAGATTGATTTTCATTTTTTTAAGTGTATGAGCATTCCGGCTTGCTATTTATAATTTATATTTATTCATTTTGTATATTACTTTATTTCATTTTATTTTATATTTTTTATCAGTTTATTTCTTTTATTTGTTCGGTCGGGTCTGGCTACGCGTGTCAATTAGCATGACAATTCGCCAGCTAAATGCAGAACATTAACGTTTTTCCCTCAGATTGATTGAGTGTCGCACTGGAATACAGTTATATACCTATATAAGTGACAGTACATGTAGATATGGGCCTCTTTGGCAGTTAGTCGCAATAATGAGTCAGAGTCTGGGCGTTATCTGCATTTCATTCCGGTGAAAGATTTTTATAGTTTTGCCCATTTAATTTATTGCATTTATGCGTAGCAGCGTTCACAATTTTATTTATGGCTGATGTCAGTATCTTAAAATGTGCCCATCAATCAGTGAAATGAGTTTCGCAGTCCCATCTCCGACGTGAACGTGAACGTGAACGTGAACCGACTCACTGGCTAACTGACCAACTGACAAAGCGCGAACGACTGACCGAGAAATGAAATTTAAATAAGCAATAAGCGCGGCCACAGCATGCATATGCATATATGCTCGATCTGACAATGATAAATCAAGGCAAATGTATATAAAGCATGTAGTCAAGACGCCACGACTCCACAGCAACAAAACTTGATAATGTGCATTAGTGAAGGTGGGCGTCAGCGAATTGTAAAAGTTGATTTTCATTTGAGAGCCGGCCAACCCATTAAAATGCGTGGACAACATTTATGGTGTCAGGTGAAAGATGACTCGCACTCGCATCACAGACTCGCATTCACAGATTCGGATTCGGTATCGGAATCGGAATCGGAATTGGAATCGGGCTCAGAGTCGGATTCGCTGTCGCTATTACTGTAGTATCTGTAGACCTGGCCGCGCCAAGATGTCTGGTCTGGTTTGGTTTAGACTCTGGGCTCTAAAGCTCTCCGATCTGATACAAAAGGCGAATTAGTGTTTCACAAATTAATAAAAGTTAATTTATGCTAATTTCGAACGTTGTGCAAATGTGTGTGTGTATTTTTAATTTTGTTTACACTTTCTTAGGGTGTTCTCATTTCATTACGAAATGTGTAACGCTTATAGCCCAAACGTAAGTGTTACACATCATCTTTACAAATATCATTATGTCTGAAGTTGATAGATTGCAGGGTATATGTGTGCCGTTGTCACAGTACATTACGAATGCGGATAAGACTATCTTAACTCGTACTTACAGCTCTTTGTAGGGTAATTAAAGTTCGGTGTGCCGCAATCACCTGCCGCAATCTTACTTGCCTCATTCTCTTTCACGATTTTACACAAAAGTCAGCGTTCCAGTATGCAAATCGATTTAGCCCACGGGGCTCCCCTCCGAGCAAATGGGCTGTGGCGGTGACTGGTGAACCGAAATACTGGCGGGAATGGTTCGGGCTAAGGGCCTAAATCTAAGCCATGGGCGAAATGTGGCCCACAAGTAAAAGCTGAGCCACAGTGCTGTGGTGAGTGGTGCGACTCATTGTGGTTACCGGTTCTATGGTTAATTAATTAATTTGCATTTTGATATGTAGCGGCTGATATTTAATGGGCAGCGCAGCGGTCGCCAACACGCGCCTCATTTGCCATAATGAGCATTTAAAATTTCACCAAAAAATGTCAGCGCTATATATGTATGCTAATCCATTTAAAAGCACAAAAAACAGATCAGAACTGGTACCGCGCCTCGTCCTGACCACACCAGACTAGCTGGCACCTTACACACACATACACACACACACAGTGACACACAATCGGTTTATCATTATTGACAGCTCATACGAAACACGCTGAGGCATATGACCTATCAATATACATCTAAAGATACCGATATAGCAACGGAAAAGACAAAGATACATGTAAAGACAAAGATAAAGATATAGATACATTGATCGATAAAGTTACAAGTTTATACACGGGCAGCAATAGATTAGATATAGATATAGATATAGATGTAGATATAGATATAGATATAGATATAGATATAGATATAGATATAGATATAGATATAGATATAGATATAGATATAGATATAGATATAGATATAGATATAGATATAGATATAGATATAGATATAGATATAGATATAGATATAGATATAGATATAGATATAGATATAGATATAGATATAGATATAGATATAGATATAGATATAGATATAGATATAGATATAGATATAGATATAGCCATAAACATCTAAACAGAAAAACAGAAAAAGATACCGATGATAGATGATGAGATAAATGTAGGATACAGATATAGCCATAAACAAATACACAGATAGACATACAAATAATAAATAATAATATATACTGATACAGCTGAGGATCGGGCTTTGTCATAACTCAGCCATCGATGTCAGATGCTCGATACTCGATACTCGATACTCGATACACAAAGAGCGCGCTGTTGCCATTCAAATTGTGTGTGTCGATGTATCTTTGTATCTTTTGCATTTGTATAAGCTATTATGGCCTGGCCTTTTCTCTTTGATTTGCTGCGCTGCGTTGCGGTTACGTTTTGGTTGAATTGCGCTGCTTTTGGCGACACGTGTTTCAAATGTTCACATTGTTTGTATATTTTATTTATTTATTTATGTCTCCTTTTATTTTGTATTTGTCGCGTTCGCTTGTGCCAATTTATTTCTTGATTATCTGCGCATATAATCTACGAGTTGGTCAGCCTTTTAAATTCAAATTAGCGGGCATTAAATGCACGCGACACGCTTGCCCCGCGGTGGAGCGAAAGATACAAATACATGTGTAAACACACACTCAGACATATATATCTATATATATTAATATATATTAATACATTATTTATATTTGTGTTGGATATTTATTAATGCTGATTTTGAAATTTATTTCTGTTGTTTATATGTAGTTAAAAAAAAGTAATTCAGTATGATGTCTTAGAAGGTACAAATTATTATCTTTATCTTTATCTTTATTTGCGTTGCTAGAATATCGGAAAACAACAGTATCTGACTTAATTAGTTAAATCAGAAGATCAAATATGAAAGATAACAAAGTTCAGAAGACTCAATAAATTAATTTTAAGATAGGATCGACAAAAATATAAAAAACACATTTGTGTTCACTACATTTATCAAAGAAAAACTAGTATTAAAGACAGATGTGAGATCAAGATGAAGAGATATATATTTATTTTGCAGCTATATTTGTGATATTTTCTTATATTATTTGTACAAAACCCGCACATGCACTTTAACAAAACACTCCCGATAACTACAAATCTATATAGTAAGGCGTTTGTATCTGAACTTTGCCGGCCGGCTTAAAGATTTGACTTCGGTTTCGCCTGAAACGAAAACAAGTTTGTCATTCATATATATATATAAGCAGTCGAGAATCGCGACTCTGCTGTTTATATATCTTTCTCCCGACAGTCTTGGGTTCTTTTGTGCAAAGCTGAAATTCGATCGGTTGGCAGATCGCTCGACTCGGTGTTGACGAACGAGTTCTGCAAATCGGTTATAAATTCTGTTTGTATTTTCAATAATGAAGCAATAAGATAAAAAGAATCGTAATGCCTAACCAGACAAATTACTAGGAATTGTAGTTAAGGTAAGTTCGAGTGAAATTCTTTTAAGTTGCCCGATTTATCGATTTCTCGATCGATCGACTTTTTCATTTTATTTCAAAGCACCAAAAATCGCACCAAAAGCCAATGCTTGTATTTTGTTAACCTGCTTTTACTTTCTTTCAATTATCAATTGGCGTTAGTTTTCTGTTTGGATATTTCTTTTTATACCCTTAAAATAAAAAAAAAAAACCGATTATTAATTTAGGGAACTGGAGGAGAATATGATTTTGCCCGGGCCTCAAGGAGTTGCATGCAACAGCGGGCCGCATTGGCAAATATGTTTATTTTTATTTTCAGAACTGCCCCATAAAATTCATTCAATCAAATTATTTTAACCCTATATATGCTTCTATATCTGTGAAACTCAATGAAGGTGCTAATCAATATTATCTCTCGCTTCTCTTCAGGATCGGACTGCGATTCGGGAAGTGCCTCCACATCGCCTAGAGTGCAGCTGCTGGGAATCGGACTGGTGATCTATACGTGTGCCGTCCTGCGGATTAGAGGAATTTTCTAAAAGAAATTCTCTGGCACTGTAAGCAGAGCACATCAATAAGCCACAGCACCACTCAACCACACACAGTTAAATATTATAAAATTGTCATGTACGAAAAGGCAGAGCAAAAAAAAAGAGGAAAGCATATATATGGAGAGAGGGAGAATGAGGAAGGATTGCAGTTTTAGAATCTTGGCCGTACAATTTGTAAATGAATTTAGTGTTGCATGCAACTGCATCGTTAGGCAGCAGTTGGTATTTGTTGCAGTTGTTAGTTTAAACCGCTTGCCAGGAGCAAGCATATTGACACTTTAGCACGCGGCTTGTCCCACACACATATCAGCATAGAAGGGGGGAGAGGGAGAGTCTATCTCTCTCTCCTTCCCTCAACAGAAGCCAGAAGTACTCCCGAGTACTTGTTTTATTTACATAGACACACACACACACATACACATTCGAAAATACCGCTGGACACTTTTGTAGCACGCCGCAAAAATACATACATAATTTGTAAAAAGAAAAACAAAAATTTGGCCTAAAAGCCAGGCCCAAAAATAATAAAACCGAAAATGAGAAATCAATCAAGCGGAAAACGAAAACAGTTTTGATAAATTGAATGTTTGTCAGCACAAAGAAATTGCAAAATCTAAACAATTATATTAGGCACTCGCTCAGAGTTCGCGTATTTTGGCAGCTGGCATGGGTCCAAAATCTATGACCAGGCCGTGAATCCCAGTTTTGAATTGATTTTTTGATGGACCCAATGAAACTTGGCCAGATTGCATTGGTTTCAGCTTTCTATTGGGAGTGGTTCATTCTTTTTGGCAATGCAAACAAAAATATGATTAAAATCTTGGCATTTTTATTGTTTTGCAATTTGGGCACACCAAAAATGTTCTTATGACGAAATTTGGAAAATAAAATATAATAAAAAACAAAAACAATTAGTAAAATTTGTATGGTTCAAACGATGTGTGAGTTTTAAAGATAAATTGGAAATTTTCTGTAAAAGGCAGCATATATATGAGTAAAATAAAAGAAAACTGATTACTTGTAAATCGGTAAGAAAATAAATCAATAAATCAAGTTTGTAGGAAACATAATGAAATATTTAAATGGCAAAACATATCAGTATATATTATATAAATATATATACAATAAATGTAATAAATCTACATATATAGTATGAACATGTACTAATGCATTTGTACTAAACATTTTACAAATTGGCTTAGAGACTACAAAAACTAAATACTAAAAATTTTATACACTTAGCGAAATTCGATGCAGAAACGTGAAGAAAATAAAAATGCAAACATGCTGTATATTAAAGTTTGGTATGCCTATATCTATATATAAATATATATATGTATACATATATATATATCCAAATAAATCGAAATGAATAAATGAATTATAATCAAGTAATTGTCGAAGCAGCGTACATATGCACATACTTACATAGCTCAGTGTATGTGTGGATCTAGAACGAATCATAAATATAAGAGCATATCAGTACTCGTTTAAGTATAAACAACTATTGAGAGCGAACCTTTTCGAAATTAATTAACCTAAGAGACACTGATATTAGCTAAGATATTTTTATTATTAACTAAAAAATGAAGACACACACACACACACACACAACCCTACACGCATTCAGCTAAAGTAACAAAAGTATTGGACTTCTAAAGAACCGACGAACAATTAATACAGCAAGATATTTAAAAAGAAAATTAATGAGAGCAGTAACTGTTTCTTATATCTACGAGTGCATAATTGTATCTATATCGAATAATGAAACAATATTGTTTTTAGCTGTAAGCAAAATGAATAATATACTATATATATATATATGTCATGTGGTCTAATGCCTATTTGAGCGATGTTCGCTTTCAACTGTAGAAACTAGGGACAAATTCAATGTGAAATTAAACAAGAATTATAAACAATTACTTAGGACGCTATACATATAACTACTTATAGTAAAGGTTGGCTCTCCACAAGGACAACAAAAGAGCCAATCAGAACACGAAATACACAAATGATCTTAATTAGATAGATAGCTGAGGCTCTTGTCGAACCAACCTGCCAAATGCTGGACTCACATTTAGTTTAAGCAAGCAAAATGGAAAACAAAATATAAAGTAAAACAACTATTGACTATTCTGTTATCTTCTGAGAACACACAAACAACTATTACTAGGACACCAATGGAAAGCAACGATAGTAAAGCTCACTTATGAAACTAACTCCATATGAAAAGTAAACAAATATATTGCTAACAAGAAATTCTAAATAATATATTAAAGTTAGTTAAATAATAACAAACATTGCCCTGCAAGAAATGAAATCTATGAATATAATCAATTATTGCAAAGAACACGCGTACTCGTATTTAAACATAATTAATTAACAATAATATATACTCATTCCTAATTTTAAAATTATCAATCGATTCAATTACTTTTTAAAAAACATTTTGATGACAGTATAAGAACTTAACGATTTTTAAGTATATGTGAACATTTATATTTTTATACCATGCAAGGCAAGCCGTATTGAAAACAAATGCATAAAAAAAATTAATAATAAAAATAAAAAAAAAATAAAATAATTTATAACTTAAAAATCTTAAACATTTTGTACTGCGTATTGAAAACAATGTATGGCAAGAGTTGAATAAAACACAACAAAAACCTAACTTGTTAGCTCCAAATAAATTAGCTTTAAATATAGTAAAAAAGGTCCCCACCCCCCTCCAAGCCACAATCCCAGCCACTAGTTTACACACAAATGCACAAATTTTCAAGAATTTCAAATACTAAGGGGAATTCCCTATTTTCCATAGCCGGCTAGGCGAATTGTAATGAGCATATGTGTTCGGCATTGCGCGGCTCAGTGAGTCCTGCAAGAACGAGTTCTTGGTGCACCTCCAATGCCAAGGACTCAGCATCCTGTATGGGATTCACCGATCCATCTATTCGCGCGTAGAACTTAGAATAATAACTAAAGATTAAGAAATTTTCTTCTGCGTTTTCAACAGTTATTCAAAATCGATTATAAACGTTGTTCAAATTTAATTATTTGCACTATTTAAATGTTGTACGCGTTTCCATTTCCATTTCCATTTCCATTTTAAATTGAACCTGCTCCACTCCCTCCTCCAACTTCCTCCTTATCCCATCCTCTGAGAAATATATATTTTGTCATTTTGCATGGTTTTCGGCTCAAGCCAAAGAATTGACAATATAATATTTCGCCTTAGAAGCAAATGGAGATAACGAACGAGAGACAAATTCCAAGTGTTATGCTTATAGATCTAAATATTTATATACATGAGTACACACACCTTCACATACAAACACACATCTTGCATCTACAATTTGATATTTCATTTAAAATTTTTGACATTTTCTGTTGCCGTTCTTCCAAGCATCTTTATATAGATATACGTGCATATATATGTGTACATATATATGCAATAAATAGTGAAGAGCACTCGAAATATATCCACAGTGTGCTTTTGATATTGTAGTCTGCTATTTGTAAAAGAATTTATATATAGTATACATTATAGTGCTAATAGTTATATACTAAACATATATTTATGATAGTAATGCAAATAATGATATAAATGCTGTTTCCACTCAAAACTTGACATTCAGCCACGCCCACTTCAAACTTTCCCTAACTCCGACTTATATTAGTTAATGTGTCTATAGGAAAATAGCAAGAGTAAAAATAATAAGTAAATAAATGTCTTAGTTATGTTTTTATTTTAATATTTTCTCTCTTTTGTTTACACCGAATAGAAGAAATACAATGTTAAATTCCTTGGTTTATTGTATTAAGAAATCGTTACTAATTATATCAGCTACGACATCTGATAATAAAAAACACAGTTCTAGTTGGTAGACGACAAGTGTACAATGAATGTTAAATTGATTGTTAAACGCAATCGATACAGAAATATTTAAAAAATAAATACCACACAAAATAAAAATAATATATACAAATAAAAATACACAACACACAATGTTAAAAGCCAAGCACAGGAATGCATTTGAAGATTAAACATAGCAATTACTTATATAACTGAACAATAAGACACTTAACTCACATATATTACAGACACACGCTAAAACGATTAAAAGATAAAAACTAAATTTATTGAAAAAAAAAAAAACAATAACAACTAATTACCACAATTACTTAACGAGAATGTAAAAGCATGTTTGATCAAGTTTGGGCACGTCTTTTTTAAAGTGTAAAAATCAAATACATATCAATATATGGCCTATTGTTTATTTAGTTTAATTATATGCTACGAAATTAAAAAAAAACCAAAATAAGAAATAAATAAATAAATGAATTAATTGTAATAATAATTAGCAGCAGGTGTAAGGCTCTGATTTATAACTTTTTAAGTAGGAAATTTGTAAAAATTAAGCGACTCAACAAAATTAAAAATTATATATAACTGTAACTGTAACTGTAACTGTGTAAAAGTGTTGCTAAAAGAAAAAACTATAAACAAATTGTGGTTAAATATGTGTTCTTACTTATTAGTGGTAATAAAAGCCAAACAGAGACAAAACAAACAAAAATAAATAAATAAACATAAAAAAAATGAATAAAACTAATTTAAATATAATTATAATATTAACTATGTTGTGTCAACATGCACGAACTAAACCAACTGTAGCTTTTAATCATGCCAAGCATTTTAATATTATTTCTATTAAATCCTTTTTTCAATTCCTGCTCCTAAGTTTCCAAAGCACACAACTTCTAATTCTTCTTTTCGCCAGTAGTTGCCACACAAAAGATTCAAATAAATTTGTTTCCATATATAATATACAATACCTTCAATAATCCTATCCTTCTGACGCTCACCATAATAATTGTTATACTAACTAAACAGATCCAAAGCGCGAAAACTCCCAAATAAATAAAATTAAAAAATGAAAATCAAACAATATATAGATACATTACAAGCATAGATATATGTGTATATGTGTTTGTGATTATCTACAAAGAGAAATATATATATAAATATACATATTATTATATATGGCAGCTCCAATTTAGTTGAGTATCCTTTGTGAAGGCGCTTTAGTGTTCAGCAATTGTATTTGTATATTAAGAATGTTATGGAAATGCATTTGTTTATGTATGTGTCTATAGTCAAACGATGAATTATAATTATAATTATTATTGTCGCAGAAATTACTTTAAACTTAATGGGAGTAGCAAACACACAAACACACACATAAAGTATAAAATAAATGTCTTAAGGTTTAAACAAAAAGAAGAGATTTAAATGAAAGCAAACTCTGTATACACAAGCTACACATAGATACATACATATAGAAATTATGTCATGAGCATACAAAAAGTAGGGATCATTTTACTGAATATTTATATATACATATAAATATATATAAATTATACTATATGTAATCTAATACACAAATGAATTCTGCTAAAAATATTAAGAAATAGTCAAAATAAAATCCACTCATCAAAGAATGCTAAATACGATTTGCTATACTTCAAGGAAAAATCCAAAAAAACGTAAACAAAAATCTACCAAATGGAAAACAAAAGGAAAAACTGTAAACAATTTAAAGTAAATTTATAAATGAAAATGAAACAAAATCTAAGTGAAATTATATTATACGAATATATTGTATATCGAAACAAGATGAATATAAGTCAAATAAAACTTATGTATCATGTATTAAACAAAATTAAGATGGTTTATTTTACTTATCAATACCCCTCAGTATCCAATGAAAATGGGTATGATGGCCAGTTTTTGCTGCTAAGACTGAAATGGGCTTCTTCCCTGTGGGTTTTATATTGCGTATTCCTATATTTAAATGTACAGATCAGGTTTCTTTCAAATCATCGCTAACCTTCTCTATCGTTTATCATTAAAGGATTAGACAAAACTTTGACTTGATATAATTTGATCTTAATGATTTGAAGGACACTTCGTATAGGGTATCTCCTAGTCCTGCACTACCCTGCTGCTACTTGTTTTCTTTGAATAATGTGATTTGTGGTATTTAACAATTAATCACAATTTCAGGAAGCTCTCGGGTGAATAGCGCGGTTTATGACCTGCTAATTACGCGGCAGAGCAACTTTCATGGAATCAATAAAAAAACATAAAAAACAAACTGAAATGATAAACACCAAATAAAATCGCTTATTTATGGCCGACTTATGCGCATTAGCCAAGCATTGAATATTGTGTTTAATATGCACATAAATTCAACTACAATTAGCTTCCGTATGCAGGCGGCTGTAAGCCCCAATTAATCAACTTAAGTTTAAAGTGCAAAAGGGGAATACCCCGAGCCCTACCTCCTGCTGAAGGTGTCTCTGTAAGCCAGAACATTTGTCAATTTGTGCTGGACTCTCCGCCGTTTTACAGTCCGCAATTTCGTTAGTCGTAAAATCTGTGGGCCCAGGCTCAGTTTGTTTAAATGGATGCATTTCCATTAGGGGTTCAACTCGGTCGGCATTAAAATGTAAATGTAAATTACTTGGCATTGCAGTTGCCGTCGTCGGGCATTTTATTTCCTCACATAAAAGAGCTTAATCCCTAGCATATCTAATAAAGTTTATGTTCTATCTTCTATCTTCTCTTGCAGCATTTGCGCAGCAGTTAACTGACGCGGTTACCTCGGCGTTTGTCTATCTTAAGGCCTGGCTCATCAGTGGCTAAATGCAAATGTGAACCGTCTATGAAGATTTTATTCCAAATAACTTTCAATCAAAACTAGCTGCACTCACTAAATGAAATACTTCCAAAACAAACACTTCCAAAACTGAGCAACTCTAAGTCTGAATTTGAGGCAAGACAAAGGTGAACGAATATGAATTTGGACCCTGATAGCACAGGGAGCCAAAGACAATAAGCAGCTAAGCTATATAGGCTATAAGAAGTGGATAATTGTGCACCGTACGCATAGATCTAAACGAATTTGGGAACGAAGGCTGATTGAGTTATGAACAGCGTGCTGGACACTCTCACAAATTGAATAATATTTAACTAACTTTATCATACTTGAACCTTGTAGCACACACACTGAAACACACAAAACTGAAAGCTATTTTCTTTATTAAAGCAATACTCTCTAACAATTCTTATTTATTTTAAAAATCGCCAGCGTGAAAAAAGAATCTTAGTTCTTACAGTGTGTATTTCCGTTTGTAGCCGGTTTTTGCATACTTTCAGCTTCAGGTTCAGCTTTAATTGAAACGACAATCGAAAAGATAATCTAGCGATCTAAGATGTTGAATTGGATGCTGTTTACACGCGAAAGGCTGCATAAAGGCAGCCTTCAACTTGACACATGAATAATTCAAATTGCTTTAAGACCAAGCAAATCGAATCGATAAACCATGCCCCCATCCCTCAATAACCGTCTACAGTCAGAGACAAGCCAAGCGCTCTGTCCATTGACCCAACATTAAATTCTAATGACAGGCTAGACAGACGGTCCGCAGATGCAGAAAACTTTTAAACAAAATGAAAATAGTCAAAAGCAACACAAAACTTAAACGAAAAGCATATTAACAATTAAGAAGATCTAGGTTCGGCACATCGAAAATGAAATACTCTTTCAGGTATATAGATATATGTACATAAAAATTGAAAATAATACCAATATTTAAGAGATTGTTCCTTAAAAGAAATATCAGAAGAATATTCGGTGTATATTAATTTGGGTATGTTTCAGATGTTTAACTGTATAGTATAATGAACTTTATGATCACAAATTTAAAAATGTTGTTCAAGCTTAATTTCAGTGAAGCACATTATATTGTTAGTTTTAAATAAATATATATAGGGTAGTTTATTATATTTTATATCAGATTTGGAACCATTTGTGATGAAGATCAGAAGGTGTGGAACCCTCATTAGCATACATTGCGTGAACCGCAAATAAAACCGAAGTTAATGAAAGTTAAAATAATTAAATGTTAATGCTGATTAAGAATATGCATTAAAATTGGAGACATCTTTTTCCGGAGAAGCTTATAATACCCTATTAAAACGAACAGAGTACAACAACAGCAAATCAACTGAATATCATTTCATGTTTACTTAGATAAATGAGACAGCGTTCGGTGTTCGGCGGAGACAACCAGTCTCCAGAAATCGTATAACTTCGGATTGGATTTGTATTGTGAAGCTTGGCAGCTAGTTCTAGAATAGAACCTGTTTCCAATTATTGTTGCTTCTTTGCATTTTGGCCAGGGCTTTCGCTAAGCGCTTGTATTGGGCTAAAACTGGGTCTGGGTCTGAATCTGGCTCTGGGTCTGGCTCTGGGCTTTTGTGTGGGGTTTTTGGGCCTGGGCCGGGGGACTGTTCATTTTTTAAATGCCAACTTTTTGTTCATTCGTTTTTTTTTTTGTTTTTGTATTTCTTTAAAGCGTTTTTAGTATCAATTAACATATTGAATATGACCAGTTGATGCTTTATGGCGAACAGTCGCTGCACAGTGGTACGAAATTCAGCTAACTGAGTCAAGGTGCCAAACGTGCCACGCTACAAAGAGACAGCGCTGACTCTTACCAATTAGCAGATGGGGTTCCAAATCTCAAGAGTTGCAGCAATCAAATGCCAAACGTCTTTTCTAATGAACAATAAAATATATTTATTTGCGATTTCATTTATGTATCTACTAATTGGGTTTCTCTCTAATTGGTTTTTTTCTTTTCTTTTTTCATGAATGAGCTGGAGATTGGAGCTTAATGTAAATATAATGAGTAATTTGATAAATTTATAATTCATACGTAGGTCCAAGTAGTCGACTGTGCAAATATTTTGCTGGCATTGAAATTCGCGTGAAATTGTCAACGCATTTCGGGTGCCCAATAAAAATGTTGTTAATAGTATTTGCAAATATTAAGTGGCAGCAGCTACGAAAGCAATTGCTTATTCCGCTGTGAAAACCAAGTTCAATGGAATTGTTTATCTCAGCCGGCTAAGTCGAGCTCGTGCGAAGTGACGTCGAGCCGTCCCGCCCACGCGCCTTATTTCTGGGTCAATATTAGCGTTAAAAAGTCTATGGGCCTGCCCAAATAGAGTGCGACACAAGCCCAGAAGTGGACTGGATTAGATTTTGATTCATTGCCAAGTTCGTTGGCACCTGGCCTAAGGTCACAGCAGCAGTTAAATATTAGGCCAACTATTCGATCTTGGCCATGCTGTTACAGGGTCGTGACTCAAACGCGTTGACAAAATTCGTTTGTTGCCCCATAATCCAATTTGGCATGTCTGTCCCTGTAGATACGTTGACTCAATATTTTTGGGGAAAAAACAAATTAAAGTTAATTCTACTCGGCTTTCATTGCATATTGTCTTAATATATATATGACGTATAAAGATATATTTACAGTTATGTGATATTATGGAGATAGCAAAAAGTCTTCCCTAATCTGTATGCGCTCGAGGCCAAGTCCATGATTCGAATAAAAATGGCACTAAAAATAATGATCTGAATTTATAACAACGTGGAAGTATGACAGTCTACCCCGTTTACAAAGATGCCAAGGCTAGTATGACAGTAGGTCAGTGTGACAGTGTTTCTCAAATATAAGGTTATAACATGTTATACATGACGTGCTGCAATGAGTGAATATGGCAGTACAGTTCTATTCTTAAGCAAAAGCCGATACTCTATGCGGTCTAAAAATCAACTTGGCCAACTGTCATACCCTGGACTAATACAATAAAAATAGTACTTAATTTTCTCCAATATGGTGATCTACTAGAATAACTAAATTGTTTTAACTGTTACACAACACAGTTTTACTGTAATACAGTGGTCTAGTATAACAGACAAATAAGCTTTGCTGATTCCTAATTAGCTGGGATCGCATTAGTTTCGGTTTTATGCTTTCTATGTCAATTGTACAGTCAGTTTTAAATGATAAATTTCAGTTACTTTCGAATTTTTCTCAGCTTTACGCCTAATGACATTTTGTTTTTATGTTAAATTTGAGTTACTTTTAATTTGCACACGTTTATCCAGCAGTATCAGCTAAACTTGTCAGTTTTAAAGGTAATCTAAAAAGAAATTAGAATACATCTTTTTTTTAGCGGGACTATAAAATTGTTCAGTGTTAGAACGTTTCGGTTTTCAAAAACAATAACAATAAAAAAAGTCTAAAAAATGTTCAGATATGCGAAGAGTAACGTCGTCATTCCGGTGCGCCGCTTGGCATCCTTTCATTCAAGATTCGGCTACACCATGCAAGCTTCTTCCCGCAGCTACTACGATGTGCTGAAGGTGCCGCTTAATTCCACCGGTAAGGAGATCAAGCGGGCCTTCATTGAACTATCAAAGAAATACCATCCCGATGGCAACAGTCGTACGCGCGACTCCGATGAGTTTGTTAAGGTTTGCGAGGCCTACAAGATTCTCTACAAGCGGGCTTCGCGGGAACACTACAACAATCGTCTGAAGACACGCTTCCGTATGGTGCCGCCCATGGATAGTAGCTATACGAACAAAAACGTACACAAGTCCTGGGTGAGATACCAAGCGGCGATGCGGTACAAGCAATTTGGACACGATATACCTAGTTTCGGGGGCTCCACAGTTCTATACAAGAGGCCACAGCTGATCAAGACGAGAGGAGTGCGTCTGCTCCCCGCTGGAAAGCCGGTGCTGCCTGGCAGATATGGAGACGGTGAGGTCACCCGATTACCCCTAATATTTACCCGATCACACGAGAATTGGATGTACAACTGCTATATGGCTTGCTTTTGTTTGGTCGGGGCACTCCTTGCAATCGATACTGTGAAAAGGACAAAACACGCTTCCGAACAAATGAACTCAGTTGTACCTGTAAAACTTTCAATCAATTAGTCGATATTTTACTGGTCTGTTATGTGTAAACTTTAATATGTAACTTGTGGTCCAAATTGTATTGTTCCCGATCATATCCATAGGCATAATTCAAATTAAAAAAAAAGTATATTTCGTAGCTATTTAAGAATGCAGTCTTTTATATTCTCTTGCGACTTCAACATATAATGTGTTTACCATTGGACTTGTTAACTGGCTTAGAAGACAATTTTTGGTTTAATTTATATTGGTTCACGTTGTCAACTTTTATAGGAAAAACTTTGAAATATAGCACAGTTACTTTTTTGCTGTTGCCTGAAGCCTCGTAAGCTGCTCACGAGTTGGAATAGTCTTGTATATTGTAGTAAAAATTCTATCTTATTGGTAAAGAATAAGAAGGAGAGTTTTAAAGGTACTTTCATTTTCCTTACATGGAATCTTAAGGAACCAATCTAAGTAGTAAGTATGTTTAAGAAATGTTTTTTTTGGAGCGAATCTTGCTGGTTGGCCTATGATTTCACATTTTTAAAATCTGCTCAGGCTTCACCCAAAGCTTCCGGAGAGCTTAAACCAAGCGTGACCTTCCATATAAAGAATTGTCTGTGTTTATCTGTAGAATCTGACAAACAATCGGCTAGATAATACACGCAGATAACAAATAAGTATAAATTGGGGCTTAAGTATGTTATATATTAGTATTATTATGATATCAAATGGAACGCACTGCGGCAGGTTTTCGGGCTCCACTCAAGGCGAGCGACTGCCAAGCGTGTCGACTGTCGGTGGAAGAGTGGACCACCACGGGCGTCCGACCGGGAACCGTTAGACAGGCAGGTAATAATAGTTTGTTAATTTGTGTATATTGTATCTGGCATTATATATTCTTATGCTATGTTGTGCTTGTTTATCTTTTCCGGCTGACAGCAGTTGATAAATTATGCGCCATCTTCTTCTTCTGCTTTGATTAAGTTGTTCTGCGACTCTGTCAGGGAGTTCAAATGCGCGCTGATACAGATAACAAGCCGAACATGCAGCCAAAGCCGGTACTCTAAGCCACATAAATCAAATATATTCACTGCCAAAATCAGCATATGTGCATGCATATATTTATATTCATATATATTCATATACACACATTATATACATACATATATAGTCAATCGATCCCGCGCGGCGCGATAAAGAGCATTGGAATTATGTTCTGTCGCCTGTCGCCGCGCTAAATAAATACATTCAGCGATCTCCTCGATAATGAAGCCAACTACATGAATTGTATAAAAAACCAACCAAAATCGGCGCACAGCAAGGCGCAAAAAAATGATGATACAAAAAGCACAAAAAAAAAAAGAAGCAGATACAAAAAAACGATTCAAAATTTATTGTACGCTGACGGCTTTTTAATGAAAATCACTTGGCTACCAAAAAGCGAATAAATTAAGGTGTATGCTTTGCGCATGTGTCCGAAGTTGCGATGTTTCACTGCCCGATTCAATATAGAGTTTCGATTTCTGTTTCGGCACAAGTTCAAACATCTTATTCCGTACTCTAGGCGACGGTGATCAACTGCCAAATACTCTGCGGCTGCCAGAACAAAAACTCTGTGCAGATCCCCATTCAAAAAAAAAAATAAACAGAATCTAAATTGGCTTTTTAATAAAGGAAACATATTTGCCCTGGCTTCGTTGTACGATTAATTAGTAGACCGATAATCACAGAGCAGTTAGTTTTAAAACCGATAATTATCGATCAAGAAATGCCATCTATAGTTTGTTTACCATTTACACAACAAAAACTAGTATACTTACTTTACATTGAGTACAGGGTATAAAAGACAACCAAGCCCAGGAAGACAGCATCCACATAAGCAAAAATCAATATGCTAACTACTTGAGAGCGCGTGTATGGGTGTGCGTGTGTGTGCATGTGTGTATGTGTGTGCGTGTGTATATGCGTGTGTGAATATATCATGCGCAGATTGATCAGCATATGAATCAGTTTAGCATAAGAATCAAACCGTTTCTCTAATGAAAATTATACTTATTTATGGCTGTTTCATTCATGCGTTTAAGCATGTTCGACATGGCTAAGAAGATGTTTTATTTTTGTATCATTTTATACTGCTCTTCGGTTCCGATCTTCAAAATATATTGCAGCCCCGCCTAAGTAGAAGCTTAATAGTACTTGTTTTGGCTATTTATAACTGGGATATTGATATGCCATAAAGGTGCTGCAGACAGTTTTTGAATTGCATTCGAAATGGGTTTCAGATACAATTGGTTAATGGGCCAGCCTCACGCGCATGTTCTCTATAGGAAAACAGCTTGAACGACAACAGCACAGTTGTTGTTGTCGCAACAACAACAACAACAACAACAGCAAGATCTACAGCAACAACTGTATATGACATTTTAATTATGTTGCTGTCAAATTGTTGTTCCCGCGACGAGTCTCAATTGTAATTAATAATATTTAATAACAGTCGCTGGCATCGGAGCCGTCAAGTGCAAAGATTGAAATGTTATGGAAGTGTTTTGTCATCGCATGGAATGGAGATGAGTCGCATTTACATAGCATTCGCAATGTTAGCCGTGACTTATAGCCGGATTGTGGTATACAGCAATGATTAGGGGACGATTAACATATCGAACCAATGCTAGTTACTTTTCATATATAATTGCACAGATATATTACTAAACTTATTTCCTTATTCGTAAAAGCTGTCTTTAGCCAATTATAGACTCTCATAATAAAGATTCGTGTTCAATCTTGAGTGAAATATTTAAGGGTAATTAAGATAAATCAAATAAATACACCGTTTAGAGAGATTCTCAGAATAAAGCAATCAATTTTTGTCTATATCTTCGAATGAAAAGAACAGGTTCATATATGAAGTCGGATTTCGTATTGAGCTTAAATAGTTGCAGCAGATAAAGATAAATGTCAATCGCATCTAATTTAGAGTATCTACATAAATAAATTTACAATTTAGGAGCAAAAGTTAGACATTAGTTCAATTTATTTACGATATCTTAAAAGTGATTTAAAAATGTTTTACCTTAAGGCACATAAATTATTAAATTTCCATCAATAAATTTAATATATTCTCTATTTTATAAATAATTAACTTTTTATTTTTCTTTATTCTAGTGCATTTATATTGCACACAAGCTGCGACAAATTGTAAACAAATTATTATGTATTGAAATATTTTTTATTGTGTTTGTTGTTGTTATTATTGCTTGCGCATCTCTGAAACGAAGCCTGGCGAGCGTGGGGGGCGTGGCAGTTGCACATTTGCTGAAAGATTGATGGGGCGCCGGAAGCGCAGCGTGCAACAAGGATGCGCCATCATTTTGAGTGACACTGATGTGGCCGACCGCATCCGCCCTCGCACCGGCCCCAAGCAATGCAATTGTTGATAAATGACAGAACGATGTGTACATACACACACACACCCACACACACTTATAATGTGTACATACATATTTCTATTTGGGTAGTTCCGCAAAGCGATGTCAGCGATAAACAAAAGTGCGCAAATATTTTGCACTTACAAATTGTCCGATTAGAGAAATTATCAGCGAGGCGAACGAGGCCGTTTAGTTAATGTAACAACAAATGGAAGTGTTGTGTCGACCTTATAGATAGTCTCTGATTGCCAGCACATTGAACTGCTTCCCTGTTAACTGGGTCGCCTCTCACTTAACTGAGTTAGTAGGTGGCAATTCCGCTTAAGAGTGCGTTTTTTTTTGTGTTTCGCAGAATTGCATGAGTCAACTTTTCTCCTTAATGATTAAGTATTTGTAATATCATATATGTATTTATATTCATGTTATGCAGACAATTTCCAGGTAGTGTTTGCGATTATTTATCGACATTGACAGGATGGCGGTGCAAATAAGTTTTCTGTTTTTGTTCGCTTCCGTTATTTAAGACACATGTAGCTAAGACGAACAAGCGAATGAATCAATTAATGAATGAATGAGTGAGTGAGTGAGTGAGTGAGTGAGTAAGAGAGTGAGTGACTGAGTGCTGAGAGTTGAGTGCTGCTGGTGGGTGGCAACTGAATACAAATTGAACAGCACGCGCAGCAGCAACAAAGACATTAAATTGAGTCATAAAACAACAACACGCGATAACAGCCAGATGCTGGGCTAAATGAGCTGCTGGCTACCTTCTTCTTTTATCTTTTTGTTTTAACTATGTTTTTTTATTTATCACTTTTGTGCTGAACATGCGTTTAACACGCACACAGATACACAGATTCACAGATTCACAGCGCCTGAGATACAGATACAAACGCCCAGAATTGAATCGAATCGAATCGAATGGCATATGGGTTGGGTAGCTGAGACTGAACAGGCGCCGGCATTGAAGGTCAATAATGTTTGTTTAAATTTTAGCTGCAAGTGTGTGTGCGTGTGTGTGTGTGTGTCAGTGTGTAGCTTAAGCGCAAATAAAACGTAATGAAGTGGATGGCTAAGTAGGAAATGTAAACTAGCATTCGAAAACATCGCGCACAACAAGTTGCAAAAAACAAAAAAATACAACACGTTAAAGCAGAAGAAGTACTGAAAACAAAGAAGAAGCAGCAGTACACACACACACACACACACAGACACACTCATATACACATTTATACACATGTTTATTTCATATTTATGTAGCGCATAATTTTTTAATATTTATGTTGCTTTTTGTGAAATAAAATAAATCAGAAGTGCAGCTGAGACGTCACTGCTTGCGGCTGGCCTCCTGCTCCCCCTGCCTCCCCCGCTTCTGTGCCTGTCCCCAGCTCCTACCTCCTGGCAAGCAATCGTCATGTGTGGCATTCTGTAGGGAAACCAGTTAACAACTTGGCCAAGCTCTGCTACGTGGTAGCCGGCGCAATCGTTTGTACTTGTTAATGGCTTTGTACGCGTAATTATTTTGGCAAGAAGCCGTGTCTCCCGATTGCCCCAAGTTCGGTGCGAAAATCGGCTAAAGCGGAAACGCGATTCTGGTCCAATTTTACGAGCATATATCGAACTATATGTGTATGTATGTGCATATATATGTAGTTGTGGGCCCTTATTCGGTTTGCAGTGAGCCTGCTGGCCTGGTGAAAGGCTCAATTGCGAATTTGCTCGGGCTTCGATTTTCTTGTTCTGTCTTTTGAATTTCTTGATATTTAATTGGGTGTTTTTATTGGCTTTTAATGATACGCGAAATGATCGAAGCTCCTGGCCGCAGGCCATGCGCTGCCCCTTTAAGTTTTGCTCAGCAGTATCCGAGTGCCACGCCCCACGTGCAACGGCAGCAGCAGCCGCAACACACAAGTGATTGTTGCCCCAACCAGCCAGCTGCAGCCCGTATCCCGATCAACATAAAGTTCAATCAATGTCTTTCGCCGGCAATTATTAAAGAACACAATCGTTTTTGAAAGCTCCCAGCAACAGAAACGGCAAAAGAAACTCGCATTTAAGTTGAGTTTTAATTAAATTAAGTATTCAAAAAAGCATCGAAATTTATAATTTCCAAATTCAAAAACAGTTGTTTTTATAAATACCAATTAGTTCTTATCCCTATAGAATTATTATTAGGTTGAACTCATTTTTTTTTATTCCTTCAATTTAGCAGATCAAAGTATCTATATACCTTCAATAAAATGGGATATATTACACATTTCGTGACAGCTTAATAATATCCTCATATATTGCAATTAGTAGAATTCATATTTTTATGGATGCTCAAATTAGTGTAGCTCACCATCAATAAACTAGCTATTTCTAGCCGCAAAACCGCTAAGCGGTGGATCGACTGCTAAGCCTTAGCAACATGTTATGTTAACAGCATGTTGCGTCTGTTAACATAAGTCGCATGCTATGCTAACTTTGTTAATCGCTGCTAGCATGCTTGTTTACCTCTGTTGCTGGTGGAAGAATAATATATGATAAATAACAATATTATATATATAAGATATTGTATATATATAAATCTGCAACGACTTTTTCTTGAGTTTAACATTTAAAAAGTATTTCGCTGCAGATAAAGAGCCGGCTGCGCAGTCCGCGCTTCTGCTCGCTCTCACCGGGCGACAGGTTGATCGGTAGCTTCTTTGCAAGCGCTGTTATCTGCTGCTGCCGCCGCCGCAGTCGACGTCGCCGTTGCCGCTGCCGTCGCTGCTTTCGCTGCCGTTGCTCTTGGTATATAAGCGTCAGCGTCGCCCAGCGTCCAATCAAACAGACGACGCCTTCAAGTCTAGCTACACGCACGAGAGTGGAGTTGGAGTCGTCGGCAAATTTCGTGACGCTTTTTTTGCTCGGTTTTTTGGACACACATATTTTGGAAAGCCCCCAAACACTTCACATACGCCTCGAGTGTTATTTAAATTGATATCTAAATTGAATTCAAAAATCAAAATCTAAAGTGCAAGCATTGAATATAAGACTGTCGCCTACGAAGAGCTTATATTTAAATTAATCTTCAATAAAGAGTGTTAATTAAGTGAAAAGTGCTAAATAAGCCAACTAAAAATCTATAACAAAATAATCAACTAAAATGATGCAGCACAGCGCGCTTCTTCCTCTGGCCCTAATGCTGATCTCCTGCGGAGCAGCGTTCGCCTGCCACGGAAAGCTTATCGGTAAGTTGTGTCAAGCACTTGACCAGCCCCAATTGTGGACTTTGCTTTAGGCTCATTTGTATGCGCGGTGCCTGATTTGGGGCATTAAAGTAAAATAAGAACAGAAAATAGTTATTGAAATTGGTCGAGAGGCATGCATAAATTGTTATTCGACAAATGGGGTATTTTTATTTTGTTAAATTATACGACTTTTAAACAAATACGTGTTTCGTATATTTTTACTTTTATTTGAAGACATTTAAGGCACGTTTTTGTCATTTGTTTTATGAATGAATATTAGCAAAAAGTGTTTGTTGAATTTAGACAAATATTTATCAACACAATGTTTTGTTTAGTTTGCATTTAGCGAAAGCTTAACCCTCAGCCACAGAGCCTGCGGCTCCGGCTGCGAGGGGCGCTCGAGAACTTTCAGTTCAAGTCAAATGTGTGCGCGCTTAGCAACTGATCTTCACAGCGGCCTATTACATAAACTGTGTATAATTAATAGTTAAAGGGAAGCAACCAGCTTAATAAACCGGTTCACATTTCAAGTTTATATAATCTTTAAAATATAACACAAACTTCATAAATCGATAAATAAACCAGCTCTAAGCGTTCAGCTTATCAAAGGCCAATCAACTTGGCAAGTGAAACAATTCAATTCATTAATATTCCGTATAATTATTATATATTATAATATATATATATATATAACATAATTATAAAGCTGCTTAGGAGCGAGTTATGGGAGCCATTGAACTGTTTGAGACCCGTGAAGGTGATTTGTACGAAATTTGCGTTAATTGAAAATCACCCAAATTATAGAAAACACCTGCTTGAAAAATGATTTATACAAAACATTTAATTTAATGGGGCGTGTTAAGTGGATCAACGAAAAAACACTTGCCCAACCGATTTTATTAACGCTTTTTGTGTTCTGCACACGCAGGCGCCGCCTTTTGTTACCTGAAGAAAAAACCTAAAGGTGAAAAAAACAAATTCCAGTTGTTGTTCTTTTCATAATGAAATCAAAGTTTTTATTTGCGCGTGTGCGTGTGCGTGTGCGCGTTCTTGATAAATGTTTGCTTTTTTTTTGAGAATTCCAACTCAACGCAATTTTGAACAATAGCACACGAAAACAAAATCAAATTTTAATTATGCTAGCAAATTTTACAGTTCTGGCAGAAACACAAGCCAAAAGAAATCTGCGACCAAAATATTTTGCTGCGGCAGCAATCAAAGCTCCGCCGTGCTAATAATGTAATTAAGTATGTAGATGCGCAGGCAAGAGCAACAACGGCAACTACAACAACAACAACAACAACGAAAACGACAACTACCTCAACAACGAACAGCCTATAACGGACAACAGACAACAGACAACAGACAACGAACAACGAACAACGAAGATCGAACAAGAGTAGCTGGGTGATAATCAGTCAATGATAAATGAAACAAAACATGTTGCGGCCAACATAAAGCATAACTATGAGTATTAACTCGAGCTAAATGCGTCAGAGGGTCCGGTGCTTGGCTTCTTCTCCGCCTCGTTTTGTCTCTTCTGGCTGGTTCTTGTTCGTGCCGCTTGCCACTTCCCGTTGCTGCAGCGTGCAGCTTCAAGGTGAAGTCAACGCCTGCAACGCGCTGGCAGTTAAGCACTTGTTAACATATTGTTGGCATTTGTTGCCTGCCCTCTGCCTGCCCCCTGCCTGCCCCCTGTCTGCCCCGGCTAGTTCGTTGCTTAAGTCTTTCGTTTTGTGTGCGCCCGAGTTATTGGTAGCTGTTGACGTTTCGTTGTCAACATTATATTTCGAACGTCGCTAGCAGCGCCGCACTTTGTCATTTTTATGGCTCAGCTCGGCTCAGCTCAGCTCAGTTAAGAATATGTAAATGTGGCAGCCTGTTGCGGAAATCGATCGACAGCTTTATGCGCAATTTGTCAGAGAAGGTAGTTCACAAAATTTGCATAGAGCCCGATGCACTTCAATCGCCGCTCATTTTGTGATTGATGCATATTGACTTAAGCAAGAGAAAAAGAGAGAGAGAGAGAGAGAGAGAGAGAGAGAGAGAAGGTGAGAGGAGACTTTTGTGCGTTGATTTACGTACCGGTTCGGCTCAATGCTGCCAACTGATATTTATGTAAATGTACTCCTCTTATGTATTATATAGCATAACACTAACACGTCTTTAATTTGACAGCTGCGGTTGAGTTTGAAGCTCGACGGGTTCTGCAAAAGCCGCTCGCTCACTGCTATTTTTAGTCAGCGGTACTAACCTTGACAAAATAACAGGCAACAACAACAACAACAACAAACATACATAAAACACACTTACTAAACCACCAGCTAAGCAGATGAGCAGCTCAGCGGCTGAGAAGTTCGAGCAAATGCGAACGAGCAATTCGGGCAGCTGAATCTATTGACATCTAAACCCATATTTGTGCGAACGCCAGCTAAGCGTAGCTGTAAATTTATTTACTCTGTTGCTGATGCTGCTGCTGCTGCTGCTGTTGTTGTTGTTGACTTTTATTGGCCGCGTCAAGTTGTCTGAGTGGGGCGCAGGCAAGTTGGCTGCACTTGACCGGCAACTGGAGATGCCATGGCCGTGGCAAGTAGAAGGAACTTCAGCCTGGAGTCGGGTTCTCGAATGCTCTCACGTCTTTTTGCGGCGCAATCAGCGCCCATCGTCTGATCGCCGGCCCTGCCCATTATTATAATTATTAAAAATTATTAAGCGCGCGTAATTATTTAAATGAAATGCGGCTGCATCAAGCGGCCACGCCCATGTCCCAGTCTGGGCAAGGAGTCAGTTGGTTGGTTGGTTGGTTGGTTGGTTTTCCCCATAAATAAATACCTATTAAATATATAGATTATATGAGACTCACGTACACAGGCCGCTGGTAGGACTTATTAACACCCTGCGGCAAGTTCGCTGTTGTTTTCGTGTATACCCTGCGTTGAGTTTATTGCATAGGATTATAAATGAAAGATCAAAACATGATCTGCTTGAAAGTAACTTCTACTTCAAATGATAAAATAGCCAATTTGTCTGCTGCTGACACACTTCACACCAACAAGTCATGAGTCAGTGTCAGGTGCCGATTAAAAACCTCTCGAAAACAATATAAAAAAAAAATTGGCTAATGGACAAATGTTGGATTTTTAATTGACGCCTTTGAGCAGCACGCGCCGCTTTGATTTTTAAATGTTTATTGACTTTGTATACATTTATAACTTTTTTTCCACTTTAAATATTCTTTGCTTTTATCCAAATACGTGTTCTAATTCGAACCGGTTGGCATTTAAGGCAAATAAAAAGCAAAGCGAAACATTAATTTCTAAACAATTTGAAACACTTTAAATGGTCGGTACATTCATTATATAAAATCTAGCCCCATTATATGCCTATAAGATCGCTTATATAAGTTGTTAAAAATAGCTGCTAATTTAAATTTTAGTGGTCCGCTAAAGGCTTGTGATATAAAATATCATTTGAGATTTGAATGAAATTTCATCAAATCGAAAAAAAAGAAGAAAAAAAAGATAAATATATATATATATATATATATAAATAAAATGGAAACCGGCTCCTATGAGAGTTGGCAGAAAGCATCATTAAGCGAAGTCGAAACAAAAACCCACTAGACACACACACGCATAATAAAAATAAATAGCCTTAAATTTAAGCATTTCGATTTGAAATACAAAAATCCAAAAATAGAAATGATAGCATGTCCCCAATCGCATACATATTCTAATATATAAATGTAATTTATGCTAATCTCGACCCCATCATTTCAGCATCGGGCATCAGCACCGAGGAGAGATCAATCATCTTGCAGGAACACAATCGCCTCCGGCAACTTGTTGCCACCGGACGCTATCCGGGCCAGCCGGGCGCCGAGAATATGCGCGAGATCGTCTGGGACGATGAGCTGGCCGCCCGGGCCCAACAATGGGCCGACAATTGTCAGTTCCGACACGATCCGCACCGCACAATAAGTAAGTTGTCTAAAATAAGATTCATGCCCCAATTCTGCATGTGGTGAAGTTCTCCCCTCCCTCAACACAATATACAAATGTCGGCAATTCGACAGCCGGCACCTGGTTTTTGTGATTTGCATGTTCTCAGTTGAATTCCTTGGTAAAGTATCATCTATATACATCTGGTGGAGGTCATCTGCTATAAAACAATAAAACTAACTCACGCATGCCCAGCCATACCGCATTTAGTTATTATATTATGCAACTGTGGTGCTCTATAGATCTGGTTTACTTATATTTGATGTTGCTTACCCTCTAGATCGCTTCACAATGGGCCAAAATCTGGCTGTCATTTGGAGCACTGCGCCGCTGGAGGCGGACGATGGAGACTTTCCCTCCCGCATACAGAACTGGTTCAATGAGGTGCAGAAGTATTCCTTCGGCGATGCCTGGTCACCCAAGACAGGTCACTACTCGCAACTGGTGTGGGGCGAGACCAGCCTCGTGGGCTGCGGGTTTGCCGAGTACAAGGATAACATCAAGTACAACAAGCTTTACGTGTGCAACTATGGACCTGGGTAAGAGCGAGGCATAACATTTTAATTGAATCGAGCCCTAATTGATTCCTTTATTCTCTTCATACAGTGGCAACGTAGTTGGCTACAATCCATACGAGGTCGGCAAGCCCTCGTGCTCCACTTACGGCATGAAACCCTCGGCGCGTTATCAGGGCCTGTGCGCCGCGCCCGGCGCTGCGCCGGCGGGTACGAACAGCGTTTACGGCGGCAATACAATTGAAACGTATGAATACAGCTTCAGTTCCTCAGCTAGCAACAACAACAAGAACAACAACAAGCCGACTAACAACATTAACAAGAGCCTATTATCAAACAGCAAGAGCAACAGCAACAGAATCCAAAATAATCCCAATCAACAATTTGCCCCCTCCTCCTCCCAATTCCCCAAACAGGCAGCGTCCACGACGACGACCGGCGGCAGCTCCTTTGGCACCAAGACCCGCGGTGGCAGCCAGGCTTATACAACGGAGAATAATCAGCAGCAGCAGCAGCAGCAGCAGCAGCAGCATTCCGGTAGGTATCACCACAAGCTCGAGGCGTATCGGCCCAGCCCAGCGGAGTTTCAGAAGTCAGTACAGAAGCATACCATACTACGCACCTATATAGAGCAGAATGCCAGCGAGCAGCAGAAGCAGCAGCAGGAGCAGGAGGCGGCGGTCGAGCACCCTGGCAGGGAGGATGCGGATGCAGCCAGCACTCAAAAGCCGAGTCGTGGCTGGAGCATTTTGAGTTGGCGCGGTTAGAAGTCGTCGGA
The DNA here is from genome assembly GCA_037075185.1 of Drosophila pseudotalamancana. Classification (NCBI taxonomy): domain Eukaryota; kingdom Metazoa; phylum Arthropoda; class Insecta; order Diptera; family Drosophilidae; genus Drosophila; species Drosophila pseudotalamancana. Next base: position 636,280 of record JBAMCK010000755.1, on the reverse strand, counting down.
GATACAACACTTCTTCCCACTCTTTCCAAGCACTGCCATGCACCCAATATGCCGCAGAATGTATTAGCTCACCCGCCCAGTAATAACTACTATGTAGTATCATTAGAACCATCTTCGATCCTGAGTTTCCAATCACACTATCTCGCACTCTATCCACCTATGTAGCAAATGATAGGGTCTACCTTATTTAAACATTCCCATAAACAAATTGCCATATGATGTAACATAAATTTCTTAAGCATTTTAATTTACTTTCCAGTTATACTTACATATTTTTAAAATTATTTATATTGTATTATTGATAACATCCATCATTCAGTCAACCAACTACCGAATGTTTGTATCAAATGTTTGTACCAAAAAAAAAAAAACAAAACAAAACAAAAACAATAATATTGTAAATCGAAATGTTCTTTTTTAATCGGCACCTAACATCAATTTGTTAGTTATAGTATTGTGTTCAAGCAAATAAAACAGCAAGATGATATTTTATATAAAACTATTTTTGTTCTTCTTAAAGTATGATATTTCGGTTTATAAATTTGTTTATAGCTGTGAAGGTAAGGTTGCCATAACTTTCTCATCATAAATATATGTATATTCCATGCATTATGCATAACAAAGTTTATGAAGTAAGCAAAAATTGAAAAACAGGTTTCATTGAAATTTCTAAAGTCATGATTTCATATTTGCATAATTTCACGTACTCACATCTCGAAGTTCAGTGTATAAACATAAAAATTAAATGGCTTAATGTGTAAACGCTTCAATAGAGTAAATTTGTTTTGTGTATTGATGTATATATTTATTTACATGTCATTCTCTCTCTCTCCTTCATATTCGTTTCAAAGATTATATAGGTAAGTTGTGTTTTTTTAACTATAAATCGATTGTCATGCTAATATAGAATTTCTGTAAAGAAAATAGTTGTAGATAAATAAACTACTGTATCAAATAATATAATTTCTCTACATATCACTGAATCACAAATTTCATGGTGTAAACATGATGCGAAGCAGATTTAAGAGCGCCAAATCTCTTGCCATTGCGCATGCCTGAGAGAGAGGCTGTGAAAGAGTGACCGAAAGAGAGCGCCCTATGAGGGCGTCTGCTGAATAACTGCTGAATATGCGGCAAATATGAGAGAGTAACTGATAAGAACAACAAACCCAGGACGGAACTGGCCAGCTATCGTCCAGGAGCAATTAATGAGGATGTTCACACGATATATGATAACAATAATCGCTTTCGGGCCATATACAAGACTGTCTCCTAAAAAAAGGATGTGGATAATGGGATATGGGAGGGATGGGATTCTGAGCATCCTCAAGGTTACAATTGCACATACATAGGTAGAAAAGTTTGAAGCTATAAAGTATATTGAGGGAGGTTAGAATAACGGCTGACATTTTGGTAAACAAAGCAATATATTTATTAAGATATAGAATTTGACTTGTGTATTACTATACAAAATTCCATAGGCTTAAATCGAAACTTCGTTAATTTCTTACTTAGCCCTGGGATTAAGTGTAGGGTATACCATTATGATTTCGTTTAGTTGGTCTTCATTAGATTGTGATTATGTAGCATACACAGAAGTCCAATCAAAGTTGTAACAAGGCCCAAGCGCTATCTAAATACTTTGGGCCAGGTTTTTATTCTCTATTCTTGTTTGTGTTTTATTGTAATTGTGCAGCTTATCTGCGTGTTAGATGTTCCCAATGTGGCAGACCTATTACACTCGAACATGCTCATAAATGACTATAAATTTTGAGTGCTCACACACACACACACACACACACTGGCACACATACAAACACATAGACACACAATGGGTGTCAATTTCATGTGTGACACGAAATTAAGATAGGCGAGCATTGCTGTCGACTGTTATATCGGTATCATAGGACACATGACAGTTATAAAACATACAAAGGGGTAGACTTTACAGCCTCTGCGGATATGGAAATGCTCTATGCTGTGGTATTTGTTAATTTACATACACACACATACACACTCACATATATATACAATATACATATGTAGGCATAATATATATTTGTATACACGCCGTCAGTGAGTCGTGCTTACTTCTGTTGTCCAAGTGCGAATACACTTCATCATCTTGAGCAGTCACAGAGGCTAGCAGCGTGAAATTAACTGCCAGTGTCCTTCTTGGCAGGACAACTTTTATTTATACATGACCAATGCCATACATTAACTTATGGCGCTCACTGTGCCCGGCTCAACTGTCATTTTGCTGTGACATCGAGAGGGGAGGGTGAACTTCTGCTCTCCATCCTTCGCGACCCCGAGAAAACAGTCCAACTTTTCTTTTAATACAAATGTCAATTTGCTGCAGCTGTCGCCTCGCGAAAATGCAATGTTTGAGCTTATGAGTGTGTGGGTTTTCACCAAGAAGAAGAAGATGAAGAAGAAGAAGAAGGAATAAAATTAAATAGCCCCGCGTAATTAAGCAGCCGCAAATGTTACGCAAGTTGCCAACTCGCAATAAGCCAAAGAGACGAAGGAGTCTGTGGACCCATAAACGGGGCTTACAAATATATAAGGCAATCATTTTTAATTTCCCTTTATTTTCTCTGTCATTAAAGTTAAAATATCCATTAAATTAATTGAGTGGATATTAATATATAAATATATATAATTAATTGAAAAACATGTTTGTATATAATTAATTATATTACAATATGTATTCATATTCATTCATTCATTTGAAATACAATTGAGTCTTACTTCTATACGTTGTTAATTAGTCTATCACATAAGGTTTTAACTGCCATTTGGCTGCAGCCCTTGCGAAAAGTAAGTTTTGTCATTAAATAAATGCACAGCTTAGATCCTTCTTTGCCTCATGGCTAATGCGTCGAAATATTTCAGCTCATAAAAAATTATCTAATGACAATGGTTATTGCCTGCAGGAAATATTTTTTATTTCAAGATCGTGTTTAACTTACAGAATCTCCAACCAATTATACTTAGTTCAAGCTCGGGTAGACAAATAGGGCATATTTATCATCAAGTTGATAGAATTCAGTTAAATATAGTCCAATTTTGAAAAATTTTACAGATTTAATCTCAGGAAAATCGATAGAATATAATGAAATCAAATACTGTACATTTTTTAACCAAGGAGTGTTGAAATAGACTTCTTCATTTAGTCAGACAAGTATAGGGTTCAGGATATTTATTAATCTAGTTGCAGATCCCGATCAATGATACGTGTAGTCTATGACTCCGCATGTCCACATTAATAAATGATGCATACTTTCAGGCTGTATATATTTTTAAGTACTGAAAATCTTTTAAAATATGGTGTTGCGAGATAAATCTGATGTGGAAAATATTACTCAACAGAAATTTCATGTAAAAATACTTTCGAGTAAAAGGTTTCTCTTGTTATTCACTTATCCGAAATGCAATAAAACTGCGGAATAATCTCCCAACAAGTTTATATTCCTTGGATGAGATATGTGATTATAATACAGTGAGATTCTGGGAATATGTATCAGCTGCAGATAGCACAACGCTTTCGGTAGTCCAAGCGTAAAGATTGCATATAAATCAGCTCGAAGGGATCTGTTTTGGCAGTCGTTGGATCTCTTTTGCATTTGAATCATCATGTTCGCCATTCCACTACGCCACAATATCAGCCTGAACCAGCCTGCCAGAGGGAAAGAGCCTCAACTTTATGAGATTACAAACAAGGGATATGGCAAGGATGCGGTCAAGGTGATGCACATCAATCGCAAGGGTCCAGTGCACAGTATTCAGGAACTGGAAGTTGGGACACATCTAAAGCTCTACAGCAATAAGGACTATCTGCAAGGCAACAATTCGGATGTGGTGGCCACCGATTCTCAAAAGAATACGGTCTATCTGCTGGCCAAAAAACATGGCATAGAGAGTCCAGAAAAGTTTGCTTTGCTCCTGGCCAGGCATTTTCTCAAGACCTATGCGCATGTGGAGGAAGCGCATGTACACGTAGAGGCTTATCCGTGGCAACGCATGGAGCAGGAGGATTCCCAAGAGAACAAATCTTTATCCAGACCAAATGGAAATCGGCATCTGCACAACCACGCTTTCATCTTCACTCCCACGGCCCTCCATTATTGCGACGTGATCTTGACAAGAACTGGTAGGAATACAATTAATAGCTGACAAGGAAAACTCATAATAATAGTTTTTATTTAAGGTCCCAAGCAAACCGTTATGAGTGGCATCAAGGGACTGCGTGTCCTGAAGACCACCCAGTCATCGTTTGTGAACTTTGTCAACGACGAGTTCCGCACTCTGCCTGATCAGTACGATCGCATTTTCAGCACCGTCGTGGAATGCTCCTGGGAGTACTCGGATACTGAGTCGGTAGACTTTCTGCACGCCTGGCAGGTGGTCAAGGATATTGTGCTGAGAAACTTTGCCGGCGATCCCAGGGTAGGCATCTCCTCGCCCTCAGTGCAGCACACGCTGTATCTCAGTGAGAAGCAGGTGCTGGATATGCTGCCACAGGTGTCTGTCATCTCAATGACGATGCCCAACAAGCATTACTTCAATTTCGATACGAAACCGTTTCAACAATTGGTGCCGGGTGAGAACAATGAGGTCTTCATACCGGTGGACAAGCCTCATGGCACCATCTATGCTCAGCTCTCCCGGAAGAACCTCAAGAGTCAGCTATGAAACATTACGAACTGTGGCATAACAATCAAATTTTAAATTTATTTTAATTATATATATATACATTTTAATTTTGAATTGTGAAGGTAAATCCAAACTTTATTCTGGATTAATAATGCCAATAAATTTGCATCGGTATGCCAATGGAATAAATAAAATATAATTAAATTTCAAATACCTAGATATATGTATGTATATACGAGCACGGAAGCAATTGCATACAAAGAATATATTGAAAAAGTTTTTCAATTTGAGTAAAGCTTTTATTTCACATTCAAACATATCGCACATATCCAGGCACACAGATTAACTACATACATACAAACATACACATACATACGTGCTTCACTTGCAGCAAATGCAAAGCTGTATTGTTATGAGGGGGACATCCCCACACACACACAAAATTAGAAAGAGGAAAACCAGCAACAAAACGAAAACTGAAGCAATAAACGAAAATGAAATGAAAAATCATGAATAGCCAACTAGTTGGAGGGGGGATTGAAGAGAGGGGATGCGGGGCTTGGGGGTCAGACTGTCGGGTTACACCGATAACAAACCGAAACAAAAAAAGATTTTTCAAGCATTAGGAGCATTGGTGGCATTCAGCTACAGCCGGAGTTTAGCTTGCCCTTGAAATGGAATCCGGAGGGCAGCGAAAGCTGAAAATTACCAAAACCAAGCGCGGCCTCCATGCACTTCCGCGCCATCCCAATCCCATTCCAATTCTAGATTTAAATCGAAATATCCACAGTTGTGCAGACGAATTTGAAAGAAAACTCTTTTATTTATGTTGGGTGATTCGATTTGGGATTGGGTCGGCGTCGCGTTAAAAATCATTTCTTGCATTTTACTATTCCCTCTTAAATTGTGCTGCAGAAATGGGGAATTTGCTCAGATTAAAATGGGCCTGGCAACAGACTTGCAATGTTTGCATTGCATTTAGTTTTTATACATTGAACATAAATTAATTTTTGGGTAAACCATATGCTCTCTTTAACTCAATCTTAATTTTATTGTTTATGAAAACTTTACTTTTGAACGTTAATTTAATAATAATTGCTAAGCAATTTAAACGAATTTTTCAATTTAAGAGTGCTAGCCTAGGAAATACCCTGTGAAATTGTTCGGTTTCTTTTAAATTCAACTTATTTTTTAATCTATCTATCTATCTAGGCGGTGCTCACATTATTTCATTCAAATTATGAACTTAATGAGTATATTTATATACTATGTGAATATATCTTTATGATAGGCTTATAAGAGATTTAATAACCGAAGTAAACTAAAACTTGGGAGTAAGATAAGCCGATTATTGCACCTATTGCACTACATTAATTTAAAGAGAATTCCACTTGGCCTACTGAGAAAAGAAAATAATAAGTTGGTAAGCGAAAACAACTGATAAAATGAGAATCCCAGAATATGAGTGAGTAATAGATGAGATATTATTTAGTTCCCCGAAAACACGCTCCTCAACATTTCTGTGAATTCTAACTTATTTAAACTGAAAGCTTGTTGACTTTAAATTATAAAAACATGCTTAAAGGTAAAATGTTGTGATTCAATGAAAAGTTCGCGCCTCGCATTTTCACATAAATCTTTTCTGGGGTCTGTTTTGAAAAATGGTCCCAATACAAACATATGTACTTGAGTATGTGTAGCCTGCGAGGCTGAGACCCAACACAACTCATATAAAAATGCAAATGTTAAGCTCACATTTTTACTTCGATCTCTCGTTTAAGCGCATATAAAAGCCAGCAGTAAATTTCAAAAGTCAACTTCATGACCCGGAAAATTGCAAAATAAGCCAAAAGGTATCCTTGGCAGGAGCAGTTGGGTGCGAGGGTGGGAGACGGGCTAAAGGACTGGAAAACCACCTGACCCACTACTAGTTTGACTTGTATATGCCAAATACATGTACACATATACATACACGTTTATTTGAAATTCATCAAATTTACATCATTCGGGTGTGCACAGGAAGTACTGGCCAATCAGCAAAGGCAATCAGCACTATTATTGTACCAAATCAAAGTCCAGCCGCACAAATTGCAACTGTAGATTAGAACGGTCCTGTTGTATCCTGCACAGTGCACACTCCCCTCCACATTTATATCTCCATTACGTAAACAGCCACAAATGACCTGCACGTAATCGCATTTGCTCATATGAGGGTTGGTGATGACACATATAAGAAAAAAATATTATTTTTTTTATTAAAGTTGAGCCATAATAGGCTGAGAAATATATATATAACACTTCTACTTAAATCATTTGTTAACTTAAAAGAGAAGATTGAGGCCATTCAAACGTTCGGTTTTACCTTGTCTTTTCTGCTATTGTCTTTATATTCCAACTAAAATAAAATCTTTCAAGCGAAATGCTGCATTTTCTTGGTAACTAAACTGCTGATCATGTTCAGTTATTGTTTTATTTAGAGATATTTTATCTAATTAGTGTGCTGGACACTTAGATTCCCCAATGCTTTCTTGCTTCTAATATCTATCAATACCTAATCATGACAAAAATGAAGTGAAGATATATTTCATCCCATATTCTGTAAACATTTTTGTTTTTTTTCCCATATTTCTTATTTAGAAATATGAACACATCTTGAACGCTATTCAATCTTCGACGGTTTATGTAGCTGAACACTTAATCATTATCCTAAGTACTTACCAATTATGAAAGGCGCTTCGATAAATCGAACCCAAGACATTTACCTGCTCGAAGACCAATAAATAAATGTATGCTCTACAAAATAATAATTACATATTCAATGCAATAATTCATTTTAATTATTTTGCATGCTGATCCTTAAACATAATTTGGACAATGCCAAAACTTCTAAACTGTAAACAATAGAGTTTCACAAGCTAAAACGTTGTTGTTGGAATTGTGCTTGTGATTGTTTTTGTTGTAATTGTTGTTGATGTGATTTCTGGCCGCAAGTCTGCAACGGAAGTTGCCATTGCTGCAACAAGAGGCAACAATTCAGCCCAGACAAACCAAAACTTTTGTGGCTCTCATTACGCATGTGTGTGTATGCGAGTGCTGTGTGTGTGTGTGTGTGTGTGTGTATGCGTGTGTGTTTAAGTGTGTGCACAATTGGAAAAGTGACGCAAGTGTGGCTGCTATTCTTCTTGCCCTTATTGTTGCAGTGGTTGCTCTTGTTGTGGCTGCTGCTGCTGCTGCTGTTGCTGTTGTTGCATGTGCAGTGGCGTAATTAATTTGAAACGGCGCCAAAAACGGATGCTACCCACTGCCACGCCCCCGCCAGCCGCCCATGCATGCTAATTGTGTCCATCCGCATGCGCTTCCGGCAAATGCTGTTATTTTCATTCATCTCAGTGGCGAGCATTGATGGACCTCTCATAAAAGTTAATATAGTAAATAATTTAGCAACATTTGCTTATATATTATTTAAATATTGCGCATGTTTGCATTTTATGCGTGAAGCAACTTTATTGCTTTTAATATTTGCATTATTTCTCAATTTGGTGTGCAAATTTTTTATATTGCAATCATTCCGTGCAGCTGCCGCACACGCAGCAGACATCACACGCACACACATACACACACACACACACACACACACGCACCCCCTCAGAGCAATTGTTGTCACTTTCGAGCGGCAGCTGCTTAAAATTCAATAAAAGAAAAGCGACTGCCGCATGTAAATTGCGCCCAATAAAAGCCTTATTTAGGTACACAATATGTTGACAATATTACTTACACACACACACATACACATGTATACATGTATGTTACATAAAATTGTTACTTTGTATATATAATCCATGAATAATCAAAAAGAATATAGATATGAAGTTATATTACTTATTTGAAATTATTATTTTGTACGTTAATTATTACTTCTTTATATATATAAACATTGCAGTTTATTCCTTTGCTGTTGTTTCCTAATAATCAAATGTTAAAAAAAATAAAGCCTCACTTGTGTTCACTTGTTTAAGTGCTCAAACATTTTGCCGCAGCTTTTGAAGCACGTAACTCAACATAAAGTATTTATAAATGATTTGACATTCAGCTCGCGTTTAGTACATCAACATTTACAGCTAAAATAAGACAAAAGACACCCCCACACCCCCACACGCACACACGCACACATATACACTTGCCAATTGTCACTGTTGTGCGTTGACTTTAAAATGTATGAAACTCAAAGGTTTCGGTTTCCACCGCAGGGTCTCCGAGAGCAGCTGCTGCCCCTGAGAAGTTCTCCAAAGCGTTGGACTAATGAAAAAGTTTTTATTGCCGCGGCACACATGCGTGAACTTTCGAATTCAGAATTACGCATAAGATGGCAACTACTCTACTATATGTGTAGTATGTGTAGTATATGTGTAAAGGAGACGACGCATAATAAATGAAGTGGCAAGAGGCGTGGCCAGGCAGCAGATGCTTCTGGAGATTGATGACAATGCGACTAGAGGAGAAACCGGCCAAGGCTTTCACATCTAATTAAAAACAGAAGAGGTCCTCAAATCAACCAGCAAGAGCCCCAAGGAGCCACAAACGAGGCCCATTACTCATACGTTATAAACACATTAAAGTTGCCAGCCAGCATACACACTCACACACTGACACACACACACCCCTACGTGTTTGTGTGAGCACAAATAAAATCTAGACAATAATTACACATGCGAACCGCATCGGGCTGGGCAAACCTCAGTGCAGCAATGCCCCTTGTCAGACATATGTTCCGACGATAGCTCCCAGGAGAGGAGGCCAGCACAGCCAGATCCGAGTCCATCGAAAGGCAGCGGCTGGCCATAAACGTAAGTGAATTAACCATTCAACTAACATTATGGCCATTAAATCATTTTTGCCAGCAACGGAGCAAGCAACCCCTGCAAAGAGCCCGCCTCATAAATGGGGGCACGCATTTCACTTTTTGGGGCGCAACCGCACAAAAAGAACATGTGAACTAATTTGTTGCGCCCAGGCTCAGGCCCAGGCTCAGGCCCAGGCCCAGCCCCTGGCTCTCTCTCCCCTGGACCTACCTGCGTGTGCTTTGCAATTGAAATTCAACTATAAAGTGTATTTGCAGGGTGTGTTGTGGGCCGAAGTAAAAAATGTGTTTACAGCATTGCAATTAATGGCCCAGTGCACGCAAGGTTCGTCCTGACCCACCCACCCAGCAAACACTCGCACCGCTGAGTGGCAAACATCTCGCACTGGGCGCGGCGCCACACAAATACACGAGTCACATTTTTAGTTGCATCAGTCGGCAAAAAGAGGCACTAAAAAGGCGTGAAAATGTTGCTTTTGTATCAAGCGGATTGCAACACAGCGGGCGATATCGTTTAATGTGGCATGTGGCATGTGGCACAGCTTTGTGGCAGCTCGGCCAACAAAGGCACTTCATGTGAGTGGTAGATAATCCTAGTGTCGACAAAGTTAGAGAAATGTCTATGAAATGTATTTATGCATTATTATTAAAATAAAAATTCGCTTTATAAATTAATTATAGTAATATAATAAGATATCAAAGACAACAGGATAGAAATATTCAAGAGAAAGAGATTGGCCAAAACTGATTTCTATGCCTTAACTATTTGAGAATCGCGAGTAAATATAATGAACGATCGTAATTGAAAATAAAGCGATATATTAAGAAAGCTGCGTCACACAATACACCCTAATAAGCACATTCTCCATATACATTGCACACCTGTCGCATTTGATTCCCCTCGTATCATCATCATTTTCTTAGCGCCCATATATGTTTTTTATGGATAAAGGTAAGTGAAAATAAATTTGTTAACGAGCGGCGCACAAAATGAGCCATAAAGCAATCAATTTTCCATGTGTTTTCATCTCGACTCAGCCGATCAAACGTACTTGGATATGCATAAATATTTGTACGCAGCAGCAAGTAATCTTGATGCATAAAAATTGCAGAGCGGTACGAGTACAGGCGCAGGCACTGTTACACATTCAGAATTTGAATAGGGTTTCTTTACATTTTCACATTTTAAGATTTTGTGATTTCCAATTTACGGAGTTGCGCGTGCGAAAAACCCAAATGTAAACATTTTTTTGTAGGCACTGTTTAAATCTTGCTTTGATAAATATGATAAATAATTGTAAATATTTGCTGCTGTGCGCACGTATGACAAAATAAATACGTAGCTAACACATTGCCATTATACGAGTAAATAAATAATAAAATACATACTCTCACTCATACACACACTCACACACAGATGAAACGTGCTGCTGTCAACATTTGTAATTTTTAATGGCAACTCCAATAAATTATGGCACCAACTTTGGACACAATCTAAAATGCGAACAAAGCCAAAGCAAACAAACGGCTTAAGTTGTGAGACAATATTTATGATGATAATAAAAATAATTATAAAAATAATAGCACTAATCAACATAATAAAACTACCTAAATATAAAACAATACAACTTTCAGACAATTACACATTAAAAAAAAAAGCAAATTGTAGTTTGCATTTTAATGTTCAACCAGCTGCAGAGATATCGCAACATATGTACTTAAGACTCTTAGTTTCGAATCTTACAATTTTGATTGCAATACAAATGATAATAATAATAGTCAAATAGGGGTGAATGATAAGAGTAATAAAAATAATTGCAGTAATAAATATATACCCACTGTAGAGCTGACTTTTAAGCTTTCACAGAATTCCAATCACAGTCGAATACTTAAAGCTCGAATTCAAAGTTTCCCAAAACCCATTTCCCAATAACAACGCGCTGAACCCAAAGCGGGGTCACTCGGACAAGCCTCAAAATGGAAGTTAAAAAAAAAACAAAAAAAACCATAAAAGTAAGTATGGGGCAGAGAGGTAGACAGAGATTGGGCATCTGTAAAAACATTTCCCCCTGTGGCATGGTTTGAAATTGTCTGAAAATTAGTTTGAAGGGTGCATAAAATTATGGAAATGAAAATGTGAAAATGTGAGGGCGTGGCAATGCCTGCCGCATATGTTACATATAGTAAGTAGTATCGGTGGCATATGCCAATCGAAAATTTAATTGATTTGACTTTAATGGGCAATGCTTGAAGGGATGCGCAACGGGTCGTATAAGTGACGTTGAGCAGAAATATTACATATATGAATTTTTATTGCTGACAAATCGAATCTGAGCCTAGACAACATTTTATATTATTTAAAAGGGTCTTTGGTTCATGAATAAATCGGGTTTCGAGCGTTCTTTTATTGGCAACCAACCGGCTGTTATATGTATGTATTTATAAATTAAATATGTGTGTATTATATAATTGAGTCTGATAATGTGCACTTTTTCATTTGTTTACAAATAAAGCTTACAGCTATTTCAGTATATAGAAGCACTTTTATAAGAAGTTGCTCATAACTTTCCACTATAAAGATAAAGTTTGCACTTTGTTTTATACATTCAAGAGGCTATTCACAATGTATGTATATATTAACTTAAGAGCCTTGTAAGAACATGCTGTGGAGTGTTGTATATAGACAATATTTACTTTTAATCTAGGGCAGGAGTTCTTGTAAAACTTAGAACTTAGTTCATGTTCCTTACCTTCGAGTTGATCTATGTAACTAAATTCAAGGGTCACAGAAAACCACACACAAGCAAAGTTCTTGGCCAGGTTTAGTTGTTAGTTTGTTTACACGCCGGCTCCCGCCGTCTCACCCCACAGTGTCTGCCAGCAGCAAACTCCAGTTGAAAGTCAGAGCCGTGTCCATTTTGGCCAAGTTAGCTAGCTGGCTTTGGCAAACACGAGTATCATAGAGGCACATTTAAGCTGTCGTTCATATGTTAATGTATGTGCATTAGCCTAGAAAGGTGGAGTCTCTTTAGTTGTCTCTAATTAAAAGGCACGCACACACTCAAACACTTGCACACACACACACACAGTCATTGGGTGTATGGCATAGAATTTAACACTGTCACGCATCGTTTCGTGTGTGCTTTGTGCTTCAACCTTTTTGGCCAAAAGGTAAGGCTAATCACTGAGGGTTCCGGGCCTTCAGTTAACGACTGCACACATCCCTAACCTACTCTGCCCTACAATAGTTACAATTAGACTAATGAAAACCGCATCACAATTTGATGTCTAATTTTCATCCAGGGTGGGGACTCCTTCTAGGGCCGTTTGTTTGCTTTATGCCTGAGCTTGGCTTTTGCCAATTAAAATAAATTATTATACAATTTACCCAGAAAAGGCATCGACTGTTAAAAACCTTACACAATTACGCGCAGATTTATAACGTTTTTAGACAACAACGAATACTAAAGTATTTTCCACGGCAATGGCCACGAATTCCGCTGTTGCTTTTCCTCTGGGGAATCAAAATGTGAAATGTGAAATGGAAATGTAAAATGCGAAATATAATGAAATGCTTTCAGCAACAACAATCGATGCGCCCTAACAGACTTCTGTTGCCTGACAGACAGCCAGGCAGATGGACAGACAAGGAATTGTCTGCCTCATGTTCTGTCTGCTATTTGCGAACTGGATTGCATTTGGCTTTTAAACATTTTTTCATACTCTGCGCATATAAAAAATGAGGAAGAAGGTAAACATTGAATGCAGATTAAAGGGAGTATTTAACTTTACAATTTTTATACTTAAAAAAAAAAATACAATCAATTACGAACACAAAATAAAAAATACTTTAATACGCTGATTTATTTTTTTTACATGTATTAAAAATAAGCGCTGCATATAGAATAATAATCAATTGTTGGAAATATCTGTAAGTAAAGGGTATTTACAAGGCAGCTACTCTTTTTTTTCGTTTTTTCTGCCTGTGAAAGTGTTGACCATTTTAATGGATTAAAAATTAACTAGTTTTCAGAGTACGAAGAGCGGACCCATAGCTAGATATATTTTCAATTCCACATCATACGAAAAGTTTCCAAATGCAAGTATATAGTCATACAAAGAGATCGGATAATATTTAGTTGACATTAAGGATATATTTGTAAAATCGATTGAAATAGCAGAGAGGTTAAAGTCAACGCAACTTTGTGGATAATTAACAAATGGTTGTCTTAACTATGCAACATTTGGCCTTTAAATGTTTGGCCTGTCCCGGACCTCAATCGCCTGCGGATCTGTGTCTGTATAGCTGTACGGGGCTCAATGGCCATGGCTAATGCATGCTGTAAATGGCACCAATGACTTTTGGCCATGGCCAAGGGCCAGTTCTTGCATTGTCCTCGGGTCCGTGCGTGTGCGGGCTGACGTTGACTGTCGGGCAGTTTTAATTGGATAATGTGGAATGCGTTGAGTGGCAGCTAATTGCGGCGCATTAAGCACCACATTGGGCCGGCAGCATTTGGCTGGTCCTGCCTCTGGTCCTGTCATTAGCAACAATGCCAATCCAGGCAGTCGGGCTTGACTGAGCTGCAGCACAGGTCCACAAGCAGCTTTCAAATATATTTTAAAGCTTAAAGAAATGCTCGCCGACTGCAAAGTTTAAGCGCTGTCATCGCCGAAGCCGGAGTCTGCAAACTGACAAAAACTTTTGCGATGATAAGCGTCAAGTTACGCTCCTGGCTACGGCTGTGAGTCCTTGCTGCTATATCCATAACTGTAAGGTCTGTCCTGCACACCAGAATGCAACAGTATTCCTTTTTAAATACCCTGTGTACTGTGAAAAGTGGGTATATAGAAATAGCGTGAGTGCGTGGAATGGTCAGAGGAGGGCAACTCTCTGATATACCTATCACTAGCAAGTTAGTTATCGATAGCACATCACGCACACACAGATTAATAATCGATAATTATTTTCTTCCAGGGCATCTGGTGGGCGGGCACTGTAGACTGAATTGTTGTGCTGTTGCCTTTTTTTTGCCTTTGTTTTAGCTTCCGCATTTGAGCCAACTTGTTACTCAACTAGTGCTTACAAGGATGCGACTCGACGTCATTGTCAACGTCATAGTTCTGCCAACTGGTCCCCATTCCCCTCGATGGGCCATCGCTGCTGCATTTTGCATCTGTTTTTGTCGTCATATCAGTTTCCGTCTGAATAGACACGTTATCTATACACAATATGGCTTAAAGTGAGCCTGCTAGCCGCTCTAAGGTGTCGGCTCTGTGCCCAGAAATGTGAGCTGAGCGCCGAGAGTTGGGAGCTCCTACTTGCTGTGTGTGAATAACAGTCTGAGTGTGTGTGTGTGTGTGTGTGTGTTCTGAATGATACACTCAGCCGCAGCTCGTTAGTCATCTGCACATGTGCGAGGGCGTGTATGTGTGTGAGAGAATATTGTGGCACAATTCTTTTGTATTTTCTTGCTCAGACGGGCATTGTGCCGACACAATCTATTGCACTTCTTCGACTCTTTTGGCAAAAGGGAACTGCTGCTGTTGCTGCTGTTACTGCTGTTGCTGCCGCCTCGCTTTTTGCCATTCGAGACAGCAAACTTTTGATGGCTCGCCTTTTGCAATAGCAATTATCAGGCAGCAACTTTGTATGCTCTTGCGGCTGCTCGTTAGCCACATTTGTTTGCATGTGCAATTCGATGGAGCAAAGTAAATCTAAATTAAAGCACTTAACACCTGCAGAACGCATCTTAATTGAAATTGTGCAATTGCAAACTGCAGCAAATCAATATAGCTCGATTCCATTTATTATTACCAAATGGCAGCAACAACAACAACAGGACTATAAATTTGTTCTGCGTTGCAATTGGAGAGAAGTTCTATGGATGCAAGTTGCAAGTTTCATTGGGCACATTGTTTTACTCTCATAGGAATACATAAATAATTCATGGTTGATAAATTAAACAATATACTGAAGCAGCCATTAGTTATGCGTAACGTATACGCCATGTGCGCCAGACTTTATCACCCACACTGTGAAGCAGACACAAGTGAGAAGCGACAATTGCAACGCCTGCAAATGCCCAAAAAGCGGAAACGGAAACGTGCATAGTGCATGGAATTTGCACAAATGCGACAGAGCAGGACACATGAATCAAGGATGAGGCCCAAGGAGCTGCCAATGTAGTTGTGTCTATTAAAGCGAAAAGAATCAGAATACAACTAAGCCTTCAAAACTTAAAACTCTCTTACTAAATAGAATTTGCCTTAATAGTCTTGCATCTGATCTACTCAACTTGTTTAGCTTGACATTAAACTGCAATTCAAATGTTTTCATTACAAACTAAATTGTTGGCTATCACACTAAACTGATCCAATTATTGTATGCATCGGTAATCATTCCCCTCCCGATTTAGCCCCGAGTTTTATAACTAAGCCAGACAATGGCTCATCATTAGAGGTACTCAACGTAGGAAACCGCCCCTGGTGGTTGCATGCCGCAATGCAAACACAACTGTAATTATGTAATGCATAAAGGCCACATTTACCGTTGTGCCACCAAGCTGCCATACGGTCCCTCATCCCTCACCCCTCACACCTTTCCTCATCCTCATCCTCACCTCGACGCCATTTACAAATGTCGACAGATGCTATAATTGAAATGAAAATTACTGCAGCTGCCAAAGACAAAATGTTGCAGTGACAGCTTTAGCTGCCGGCTGACATAGAAATGGGCGTGGCATTTGCTATAGCAAGTGGTCTGTCGAACGTGGCACGACAGTCCTTGTTGTGAATGCCATCAACTTTGACTGTAATTACGCATACGTTACGTTGCCAAACTGCATAAGTTAGGCAAAACGCTGTCAAAGCTCATGTAATTTCGGACTTAAAAATTGCCAAACACACACCTTTAGATCTTGCTCCAAGCCCCAATCCTGGCAAGCAATTTGCCTCCGCTTTGTTGTGCACCCAGCGGAAGATTTTAATGACGTTTTCTGCTGCCACTGATGTTCTGATGCTGCTCGTGTTGCTGCTCGAATTGCTGCTGTTGATAGTGGAGACGAACTCTCTTCATTTTTGCATATCTGCACCCACTGCTTAAATTTTAAGTACTGGTGAAGTGGGAATCATTAGCCTGAAACTGTCAAAACTACTTAAAACTAAATTAATTGCTGCTAAAGCACACAATTTTGCTTCTAATTATAATTATTAACCAATTTATTAATGGAAAATAAACGTTTGCACTCGTTAATAGCTTCAGGAGTTAAGTTAACCACAAATTCATCGGCTTACAAAATTTTATGAAATTTTTGGAGCCAATTATTATACGAGTATTTCTAATGCTCAATCAGCTTAACAAAACTCAAATTTAATTTAAACAATAATTGAACATAATTTTTTATTCGAAATATTGAAACATTTTTGTTATACATATTTGTATATGGGTCCTGAATATAAGTCCCATTATTATCGCATAAGTTATGAAACGCACCTGAAAGCGTCAGCCAGGCAAACTTAAAGATAAACCAATTTACATCCTTTATGAAAACTTTTAACAGCATAAGGATGCCAGCTAACTTCACTTCAACCTCTCCCCATCTTTCCATCTCCCCATCCACCTTCAATTCCATCCGGCAGCCGTTGGAGCACGTTGGTGAAGAAGCGATAAACTTAATGGAATTTAAAAGTCGTCAATCAGCTGCGCGGCAGCAAAGCCGAAGCCTCGGCAAGTGCTCATTTTTAATGCATTTTACACACAGACACACATACAGATGCACTTTTAAGCTGCAATAATAAAAACAGGATTGCAGGACGCACGTTTAAGCCCGGGTGCAACCCTTTCGCAGGCAAAAAAGGATTTTGAGGCATATTTTCAATTAATGATAAACACCGCACGGGGAGCTCAAGAGCGGCCGTTAACACGGAAGCTGGATGCATGCACCAGGCTGATTGAGACGCCTCCGAAATGATTATCATTGCAATGACAAATGACGCACATTCATTTTTATTCACAAATAGCGTTTAATAAAAGATGAACGAATCAAACACCGTTTTAGCTGTTATACAAATGAAAAGAATAAATCAATCAAAGACCTTCCGGCTATAAATATATTTATTAGCAGGACGCTCAGTAATCCGGATTAAGACTTGAAACCGGATTGCTTGCTCGATCCTATCTCGTAGTTAATAGTAATTTATTCCGATCTCCCTCTTACTCTTGTCAGATTAATATTCCTCTCATTTTATTCATCTTTCACTACACTTATATCTTTCTTGGCGCTCTATCTGTATAAACCGTATCCTCTTAACTTGCTCTTCCCTTCGAATACTTGAATAAATCACATTTAAGTTTAAATTAAGTATTCGACCTATCCAAATCGTTTACACACAAACCTTACAACTTACAATAGTAAATTCTACTTTCGTCTTCCTAAGGCCGAAAGTTCTCTGCGAAGCTAAACGAAAAGTTTGGCTTAGCCCGAGGGCTCCTTTGGTTCCGCTTCCGCAGCCGAATCCTGCCTCACTATTTGCATTAAACTTTGCATAAAATAGTTTGCTTAGCAAAATGAACAACAATTAAAACAACTAATGCAAAATTGCCCAACAACTAGAATTTATGGAGGGACTTCATTAGGCAACAAGAAAATTCCTCACAACAATTTGAACTATTGGGTGCCAGCCCCACATCCTTGCAGGACATAAGAACTATACAAATAACTAATCTGAGAAGGACATTATGTACAGCCACAGGTAAAAGATGAGAAAAGCGCAGACCAGTTGCACCCAGTGCAGAAACTTGACCCACTCCATAGCCTTCCGGTAGTCCGAGTGCATCCGCTGGACGATCACGGCAAGGTTCCGCTCACCCCCGGTGGCGCCGGGGAAGTGCATCTCCTCGTAGGTGTGCACGGCGAACCAGATCGGATACTGTTGGTTTTCGAGATACAGGCCCGAGGGGCGTGGCACGTCGCCCGGCTGGGCCACGATGTTGGCATCGTCCGGGCCAGCATTGGGTCCCTCTCCCAGGAAGGGGATGATGTCTTCGTGCAGGATCAGGCGGCGCATGCATCGCGGACAGCGCGGCATCGTGCTATTGTGAAGATCGGCCCACAGACAGGTCCAACAGAACAAATGGCCGCAAATCGTGATAACCCCGCCCCGGACAAAGTCGTGACACACGTTGCAGAAATAAGGCGACAAGAGGTGATTCCTGAGCCGTTGGCGCAGCTCCGGAATGGGATCCACTTCTTGATTTGGTCTTTCTATCGCGTCAGAAGTGGCCTCAACTGGGGGGCAAAAATTAGGCCGAATTTCGCGAAAGTTCTTTAAAACTAACCTGCATCTCCCCGTTCTGAATCGGGCTCCTCGTTGGGCAGGGCTTCGAAGGTGTCGTACAGGAAGTCCACAATGTGTTGCTCCTCCTCCTCCCAGTGGGCCCCATTAACCGCATGTGGCTGCTCCATCCTGATTCAATCACAAATTCGTTGCGACTGTTGTGTACACTCGGGCCAAATGAGGAAATTGTATAAGTTGTGTAAGAAAAGAATAAAACTACTTGGATTGATTATTTTCTATTCAATGCAAGTGATTTAAAATGCGACTGACACATACGAAAATTGAAGATTACTAATTAATGATTGATGAGCGATGACTGATGACTGATAATTGATCTTCCAGGTGCGGCTCAAGTGCATTTTCCACTAATTGGCAAATGTTTGATGGATGCCCGCAGCATGTTGCACTGAACTTAGTCATGTCGCATTTCTATGAGGCTTGACTGTACAGTTACGTATTTTTGCTCCAAGCTTGGATGAATGCCAGCAGCACTTAGATCCGAGTTGCCAGTCGCCAGCCGCCTGCCACATAAATCGCAGCCTACGCGCTTCCAACTGACAGTCTGCGTGAGTCCGCTCGAAAAGGCGAAAAAATCAGAGCCAAGCCCGGACATCGTCTGACATATGGCAGCGTAATTTATGCGTACAATGAACCACTGCAACGTGCTGGCTGTGGTAAATGCCACAGATTCATTTTGCATTCCAATCTGTCGACCCCCCTGACCACCCTGACCCTTTGTAGCCGTACACATTTTCGCGCTGCAACTGCCATTTGCATGCATGTGTGTGTGTGTGTGTGCATTGTTCTTGTGTGAATTGAATGACCGTAGTTATTGCACTGTCAAATCGATATTCTTAACGCCACACATACATTATTGACCCACATCTCGTACTTGTTTTACATCATTTAAATAAATAAAACATCAAAATAAACAATGAGTATAAATAATCATTAAGTTCGTGTCCTGGACATTATTTGTGAAGTCAATATATTCAAAAGCCTCACTTTAATTCACTTATTTACTTATATCTGCCGGTCTCATATATTAATCAAGCAATTTTAGTGAAAAAAGCGAAAATTATTTTACAGTTAAAATAACTTAATTTCACGAGTTACAACAACTCTAACTATAAATTGTAAGTTTCTTAATTTTAAATATCAAAACTATTTTCAGTTTATTGGAGTTATACAATTTTGAAAATTATACAAACAATTTAAATCAAAGTATCAGACAATCACAATTTCCATTTCCATCGATAAAATTCGATCGATAGTTACGTTGTCGTTAAGAGGATAATATATTATATAATATAACATATGTATGTACTTTTTTTTAAGCTCCAATATATAAGCCTTAATGATTTGGACATTTAATTATTTACCCACAAATAATATACTATTTAAGCAAAAATATTTTCATTTATTGGAATTATAAAATAGCTGTAGGCACACACATATAATTGCATTTATATTAAATTAAATCAAATGCTCGGTGAAAAAAGAAAACAAACACAATTATAACGTGTTAATGTGGGAAACATAATTAAAAATGTTATCAGTTGCTATGGCATGGCTTTTACACGCCTTTTAGCAGGTGGTTGGCTACAGTTGCGTGTGGTGCTGTGCTTGCAACTGGCAACTGGCAACTGGCAACTGGCAACTGGCAGCTGACAGTTACCGTTAGTTTTTATTAGGTTCATTCGGCATTTGATAGCTGCATCGGCACCTCGTACCACCATCTCCTGCGTGTGGAGCAGTCAGTTCGGTGGTTGGCTTGTGGTTGTGTGTCATTTCATTGTTTTAGTTGAGGCAGCTGGAGTAAAGACTCGTTATTTGCATACAAATAGCATTTGTACGCGTAATACACTGCGTATACGCAATAAAAGTGTTAAGCACTAAAGCAGCAGCAACAACAAGGACAGCCGCATGGGCTGGCCATTAAATGCAACAATAAATTGCGTATACGAGTCGAATAGGTCTACGGGTCTGCGATTCGGCATCCGGAATCGACTGCCCAAAATTTAATTAGTTGGCATTTAACATTAAACATTTTGCAGCTGATGTTTTATTGTTTTTGTTGTTGTTGTTGTTGCTGCTGCTGCTTCTGCTGCTCACTTCCCGTCCAATGGCATTCGCCGCTTTTGGGCATTTTATTTACTTGGTTTGTTTTTTATTTTTCAGTTAATTAAACGCACGCACACATTCCGCCCTTCTAAATTATACGCAATTAAATTTGGAATTACTTTCGAGTGAGTTTTCCGCGCGGCAATAACTTAACTGGAAATTTAACTGTAAGCCCTGCTGCTGCCAAATGTCACAGTTGATGGGAACCCAACCCCATGATGAGCCCAGCCCAGAAGCAGTCGAGCGTTCGCGTAATTGGCCAACGGCTCCCAGACTTCTAGCCCAAGTTGTCTTCTACTTTAACTTGGCCGACAAGTTGGAGCCGGCCTTTAAGCTCATGCTCTGCAACTTAACCTTTTCTGTCTCGCTTGCACAATTGCATTGTCTGTGTGCTTCATTATGCAAAAAATAAGATGACATACGAGCTGGTAAACATATACTTGTATTACCTGCACAGGAGCCGGAGCAGTCAGTCAGAGTTTAGTAAAATATTTATATATTTATGCTACGATGGCAACACAAAATGCTTTAAATAACAACTTATTTCTAATATTTAAACCCTGCAGAATATCCTCGTTAGGGCAGCGTCTCTTCCAGACGTGCCAACCGATGTTTTCTGACCGCAGCCATACTCACAATTATCAATGTTATTAGTAGCAATATAATAATAATGATGAAAAGCACCAATGTGATCGTTCGACAAGTATACCCGAACGAACTGTGCACATCCGAAATCCTAATGGCATCATTCAGCTCCGATAGATAATTCGTCTGGATCACCGTCACGAGGCCAATGGTGTTGGTCAAAATCATGACGATCAGCATTGCAATGAGCTAGTACGCACAAACAAAATCAATTCATTGGGTATAATATGACATAGCATGGAAATACCCACCACATATCGTATGTGCCGCCTGGGCTCCGAGTAGTTGGAATGATATAGCCAAGTGCTGAGGCCATACAGAATACAGATGTAGGCGGTGCCCACGTTAATGGTTTGCTGAGCCAGCTGCTCGAAGCTGGATGGGATGGGCATTATGTTGCCAAATACAGACGCATTCAACACGCAGATCACCTGCCAGACGTAAAGATGGAATTATCCAAGTATTTGAGTCTTTTGATGGAAATACGTACCGCTGTCACGAGCAGTAAAATCGATACGATTTCCTTTTTGGATAGCATGTTAAACCGCCAATATACTAACTGCAAATTTTGACTTTTTTTTATTTTAATTAATTATATCAAAATCTAAAAGACTGAAAACTCTAAGTCATAATGGAAACTAAGTATATCCCTTATTTATTGCTTATCAAAACAATCCAACAACGAAATTGATGCAGACTATTGATAAATTTAAAGAGTTTTTCTTGCTCCCCAAATGATTTCTCCATTTTACAATAGAGTGGGGAACCTCATCTTTTCGTATTATATAACCTAGCTCTATTCAGACATTCGCTATTTCTGCAACTATTATTGAAAACTGTGAAGCCACAAAGGTAGTCTGGTAGTAGCTTCTGTTGCCAGCCTATTCTCTGGTATTTATATAATCATTCAAAGCAAATTGAAATTTTCTTTTGGATGCCTGACGGCATTGGGCATTGAGGGCACTTATCTAACAGGCACAGTCGCTCCGGCGGATGGTTCCAGCTCCTGCTTCTGTTGCTGCTCCGGCTCCTGCTACAGCCTTGGTGGAGACAGCTCTCGCCTCATCCACATGAAGAGCGATGCTGGCAACCGGCGCTAATTCATCAACAGTAAAGGCAATTTAGATACTCATCTAACCGGATATCGACAGGCAGTCAGGCAACTCGAGAGAGCGACAGACAGAGACAGACAGAGACAGACAGAGGAGCGGGACAAGGCAGGCAAGCAGACAAAGAGTAAGCAGGGCAGCAGGAGGCCAAGTAAGCTGATACCGATACTGATACCCTTGTCGTAGCACCCGCGTCCTTGTTTGCGGTCCTGCACGGGTCCTGTCCTGCAGACAGAGTTTCATAAAATATTGATAGACGTGAAGTTGGCAGCGCATATTCGCTTCCTGTTCGTGTCTGCCGCAGCCATAAATAATTTGCTGTAAATGCAATCGTGGGGTTATATGGCGCGTAGCTGGAACGAAGTGTGGGTGCAGGTAACAGTCGGAAGGAGGTGAGGAGGGACTGGGGAGGGGCTGGGGACGGGCTGGGGACGGGTGCTGTTTGTAACAGCGTGATGCTAATGGCAAGGCGACGCTCGGTGCGAAAGTGTTTTATATGAATTATTCGCTGGGAGCCAATTGGGAGCCACGTTTACGAGCACAATTGAAACTCAACACCGTCGTTGGCCATCGAACGGCAACAGGAATCGAGCGCTCCTCGATTTGCTGCCTGTCGAAATGCTGTAATTTGTTGAGTCTGTGTGTGGGTGTAGGTGAGGGTATGGGTGTGGGTGAGTGTATTGGTATGTATCTTTCCTGGCGCTTTTTAATAGCCACTCGCTTGCTTTGACTCCAGCGACTGTTGCTGCTTATTATTGCCGTTATTGTATCGGGTATGCTGCTGCCCGCTTGCCTTTATCGTTGCCCCATCCCCCTCCCCTTTCAGCATCACACCGTTGGGCGTGTTGCATGGTAATGTGTATTTAATGACGCCATATCATGTACAAGCTGGAACATAATGCCCGCTATAACTGGGTCTGGTACTTGTCTGGCGCCCGCTGCCGTCAATGGCCCCCAGCCAAAGACCCAAAACCTAATGTCCAGTAATGTTCCAGTAGACAGCCAAGTCGAGCTGCTGCTGCTGCTGCTGCTGGCTGGTGCCAATAAAGCAGCCGACTGCGCCTGCTGCTACGCATTTCGTACATTTATTTTGTTATTTTGTAATATTTTTTAAAGTGGTTCCATAAAACGTGAAGCGTGGCCTTAATTGATAAGCTGTGCGGCAGTGCTCTTCAATATTTACCTGCTATAACGATGCTAATAGCATTAAGGGATTATTTATAGCTGCTTCAGTGACTAATCGCATCTAATTGTGGTCAAGACCGAATGCAGTACGCTCTCTATCCAAGTGCTGCATAATTTACTTACTCGACTGAACGAGTTTATGTTTGCTTTCCACTTGTATGGCTTATGCCACGCCCCCCCTTTGGCATTCCCTTGACCAATCCCAATTATACAAGAGTTTTTAAGACAACAATCATTTTTAATGGCCATCAGCAGCTATCAGAATAAGTGTGAGTAGAGTAAAGAGCGCAAGAAGGAGGGGGCAAGAGCTTAGTGGAGGCTGTGGCATATAAAATAGCTGGCTGCATGGCTGATTGCCTTGTGGCAGGGCGCATGACTACGTCTTTGACTTGGACGCTTAAGCAGATTGAAACAATCTCCGGTGTGTGTATGTGTGTGTGTGTGTGTGTGTGTTTGGGTAAAAACTTTAGCTGCCGTTAAACCTGCTTCTTGGCCTTAAGTCTACTGGGTCTTCTGCTTCTTATGCGTTCGGCGTTTCCCCCCACCCACAGCAACTGTCAGCCGGATAATTTATAATGAAGTTTCCTTATTGACAGTGGCAGGCGGTGTGCGAGCCGGGACAGACACTTCCGTTGCATTGATTTTTGTCCGTCATGCATGCAGCTTGGCTGACAATTGGCATAAATTATGGACAGCAACAACAGCGAAGGAAATCGCGACTGGGGGCCGCATAAATTGAAAATTACCTAAAAAGCGGGTGGGAGGGGCGGCAGTTCAAGCAAAGCAAAGCAAAGCAAAGCAAAGCAAATAACAAACAAAATCACTTTCGACCCCCACACGATTTATTTATAGTGAAGGAAACACCATTAGAAGAGGAAGAAGCAGGAGATAGCATCAGAAATCACAACTATGAGGCCTTAATCGCTGGGGCCAGCCACATCGTCATCGTCAGATCGTCAGAGGTTTTGATTTATTGCTATTTTATTTGCGCATATCCTTATTTGCCCTGTGTCGACTTATGGCCCTGTCTCTCCCTCTGATTCCCGTCTGTCAGCTACGACTGCCTAAGGCTATTTTATTGTTCGATAAGTTATCAGTGGACGAGCAAACAAGCAGCCAAGCAGCCAAGCAGCCAAGCAGCCAAGCAGTCAAGAAAGAGCAAACACTGTGGCTAAGACTTGACGGGGTCCGCATCTTGGCATCTTGGATTGGCTCTGAGTCCAATTCCGACTCCGACTCCGAGTCCGACTTTGGGCCAGGGTCTGACGATATCATAATTTCACTCGCTCCGAAAGTAACTGTGTTTATGTTGTGCACGGGCTGCCAGCCTGTCACAATGCTCTGCGGCGCATAAATCTAAATTAAATGCCTTTTGAGCAGGAAAAAATGTGAGAGCGCCAGGCGCAACAACTCGACTAGCTGTTACCCTCTAGCTGAGTTCAAAAAGGAAGCCTAGATTTATTATCATACATGGCTTGAGCGGCAGGAGATAATATAAAAGCAGACACAGACAAAAATTGTAAATGAGTAGCCTATATATGGACCTCAAAAGAAAATAATAAACTGCTGTGTAATATATTTATTAAAGGGTATTAGTATATCAATCGTATAACAAGATTCTCCTTTATGAAGAAACGCTTTCTTTCATACTTTTTCTCCTTATAGGGTAACCGAAAAGTAAAAACCTTTAGCACGTTGTCACTTGCTTTGGAAAAAAGGACTCGGACTCGTTCTCGGAGTCAGACTTGGACTTGGACTTGGACCACACCCACTTGCTATGGGCCTTGCCTGGTGGCCAGGGCAAATAAATATTAATCATTGTGTAATAATTTTCTGCTGTCAGTTAAATTTAAGCAAAGTATTCATAATCCACAAGTGAAAAACCACTTTTGACAAATCGTTTTGTGCGTCGCCTTTTTTGCTCGGCGTACTTATCGCATATTTATTTGCGGCAGGAGCAGCTGCTCGGCAATGCTCAAAAAATACTTTTAAAGTTGCCAGACTGATTTGATTTTCACAATTGTATTTCCCGCCTCTCACAGGATATGCCGCGCAGCAGCAGGTCCTTTGCGGCAACTGCTAAGGGAATGGGATTGCAATAATGAAAATGTGGTAAGGGCTGATACCTTTGCACGTCGTCGCTTACAGGGGTTCTAACTCGTTTGGGTCAAACGAAAATGTTGTTTATGCACGGGGGCGTATGGGCGTGGCCGGGTCTACGGCTTGCCATTGTCCGTGCGGCTGCCGCTGGCTGTTGGCATTCGATGCACGTAGCGCATTGTTTGAATTTCATGGCGACTTTATGAGTTTTGTAATCAAACAAAGCCGCACACACCAGCGAACGCACACACACATACACTGATGATTGCGCTGTGTATGTTGTTGTTGTTGGCTTGACCTGCACATTAATATGTCAGCTGCTTGCATCCCTACATTTGAACAAGCTTGCCGTTTGTTAATGCTAATGATGCTGGGCCATCAAATATTAACGCCAGGAACTTGCTTTGACTCTATTCGAGCTGCAGCAGAAACCGTTTAAAGCCTCTGCTGGAAATATTCTATAGCATACTTAAAGGCGCGCACTGAGTTGAGTTACCTGGCCAAAGCCCACGCACACACAAAATAGAGAAAAACGCTGGAACTCAACAATGTGATTTATTTGTGCTACAGCACTTAAAAACTAGGCGTTCTTACAATGGATGCCACACCCACATCAGTGGGCGTTAGAGTGTAGTCTGTAAATTGAAAGGCATTTATGGAGCCCTTTCAGACTCAGTCAGCAGACGTGCTGGCAAACAAAGACGGCCAGTGCCCGGTCAGAAATTAACTAAGCAACCGTCTGACACCGCAATAGAAGGCAAAAACATGTTACCCACCCATCCCAACCCATCCCAAGCCAGAGTGCAAATAGCGAAACCACTGTGGATGGTCCTTTGCATGTCAGCAGGAACATGTCCTGCGGCACTATCGGTGACCATCTATCTATCTATCTATTGCCTGCCTGCCTGCTCAAAAGCATTAAATAAATATTTGCTAGCCTCTGCAGGAATTTTTCAGCACGTCCCCACTAAACGCATAAAGCACAACAATGCGGGACATAACACGTTACGTTACAAACACACACCTACACACACACACAAACTTACATACACCCATACATGACAAAAAGAATATATTCTAAATATCATATCATCAGCATTTTTCGATAGAGTCCTCATTGGGCGGCTTTTGGGGTTGACTCCGGTGGACAGTTCAGTGTTTACCATTTATTTTTGATTTGGGTATTTAAGGTGCGGACGGACACTAATGTTTGTGTGGGTGCGAGCGTGCGTAAGGGCTGCCCCGGTCGATGCCTGTGTATTTAGGGTAGAGTATTCACCAGAGTGTTGACAGCTTAAGTGACATTTGGCAGCTCGAGCATATCTAATATCTAATAAATTGTGACAGGCGGAATGTAGAAAAATGTTGGTCAAGCTCTGCCCAAATCAATATATATATATATAGCCACAGCAGTTAAATAAATAAATGTATAGAATAAAAAAGTATGCAACTACTATAAGTAAGGCTTGCAGCAGCTAGTGTTGGGTTGGAATGGTATTTCTTTAAAAAAAATTTTTGTATCCGCCCAATATATTTCAAAGATTTTTTTAATGTTTATCAAACATCATATTAGAAACAATTTTTAATCAATTATTTATATTTTTGCCTAAGCCTGACTTCAATAAAACATACCTCACATATTTGCATATTGCTATAGCAACGAATTTTGAATTTAATTACTTTTGAAATTGAGTAAATTTGCATCTATTTAGTGTCCACGATAATTATTTAGTTTATGTGACTTGTGGTTGGGCTTCAGAGAAAATAGACGTGACTGCAAAAGGACTTTTAATTTATGCGCTTTTCATAATTAGCACACAGCGTATCTAATCAATACAAACCCACACGTACACACACACACACACACACAGTATATATAGACAGATGTCGCAACAATAACAAAATGTCTGATGCGTGGCAAACATTTAAATTCAAAATAATTCAGTCACATGCTAATTAGTTAAATTATCAATACAAATCTGATTATTGCCATTATCTGGGGACGGGGAGTTGTGGTAATATTAATGGTACGAAGGGGCTTACATGATATGGTCGAAACACGTAACGGGCTTAAAAGACCGGAGCAGTTGGCTTTTAGTGTCACATCGTTTTGCTAATGGCTATTTATGCCAGACATAGTTATATTCATATACGATGAATAACAAGTCATCAAAAGCGCAATATCAGCAAGTGCGCGGCAAGTGCAATGAAGGACCTCAACATAAATCATGTGACACGCACACACACACACACACATACACACACACACACATACACACCCACACAGAGAAGCCTTCAAGTGTCCTTTGCTGCCTTGGCATGCGTTGAATAAATTTATTGTTGTGCATTATGTTGCCTAGATCGCAGCTCCTTCATATGCACACAAGCCACTTATTACGTATACGTATAAAAATGTCCATTATGAATATGAAATGCATTGCATTTAACCATGGCAACCATGACGCCTGCTAAATAGATGGCCCGCAATGGGTAAATAATGGCTGACAACTCGTGTAAATGCTAAACCGCGACTCGCTTTATAATTATGAATATTAATTGGTATGTGTGAGCCGCGCCCCTGGCAGACCTGCAACTGGAAGCTAATCGCAGACAGTCTGCACCAAATAAACTCAAAACCAATGGCGCAAAAACAAAGTCTATGAATAAATCACAGCAGATTAGCCCGCAAATTATGCGAAAAGGATAAGACCTCGTTCTCTCTTTCAGCGTCAGATCCTAAACAAATATGGGTCACACTCAATGCCCAAAACACAAACCATACTCAAATGTAAACAGTTCATGTTCGAATAAACATACATAAACATAGTATATATGAATAAAATAGCTCCGATTTGCATATGTCGATATGTGAGTCGGATTCCGGCTTAAGCTAAAATAAATACTGAAAAGCTACCAATGAATGCCGAACAGGTTATGTAACTACGGATTATTTATTTAAATTTTGTATTTATTTCTATTTTTCGATAGAGTCCATTTAATAACCGTTATATCAATAAAAGAAAATCTCTACTGAGTCCTAGTTGCTAAAATTGAACACAGGGTACCATTGAGTAGGGTATGTCGCATTTCATGATGCATGTTGGCGACTTTTGTATCTCTGATAATTACGAGAAAAAGAAACTTTGCCATTTTTATGCCAGAGAGCACTCAAAACTTACTGCTTCCACTGCTTCCAGTACCACATGGCGTATGCGTCATTTTCCATTTTCATGCGAATTACATGGCTGCCTTTTTCCGTCTGTTCGCCTGTCATGTTTCACAACTT
Organism: Drosophila pseudotalamancana; assembly: GCA_037075185.1. Lineage (NCBI taxonomy): Eukaryota > Metazoa > Arthropoda > Insecta > Diptera > Drosophilidae > Drosophila > Drosophila pseudotalamancana. The sequence continues at coordinate 606,975 of JBAMCK010000755.1, read as the reverse complement.
GTGTGTACAATTTGGAGTGCTCGTTTAGTTTTTAGACGAACATATATACATATACATATACACATATACATACACATACACATATACTCGTATATGAAAATGTGTGTGCAGAATTTAATTGCTTTAGCTACTAAATTTATGAGCTTTGGCTTGAAGTAAAGAAAGCGTGTTAGCAGAAATGGAATTCAAAGAAAGACGAGGCAATTTATTTATAATTATTCTAGCAATTAATTAATAATTTGAGCCAAGCTCAAGCATAAATCTTTTGAGTTTATTAAAATGCTTTGTAGCAAGTAAATCTTATACAGCTTTTCATTTTGCTTAATGGATGAAGAAAAATTGCCTTAAAGAAAACAAGCGCAAACATAGATGTGTGTGCATGTATGCGAGTACTTTTGTCTTGCACTCATAAGCCATAAGCAAAGCATATAAGACCATCTACGGAAATCATTGAAAGGTTTGTAATCTACTGAGTGCTTCCTGGATACATTCAGACTCTGCTGCCAAAAAGCCAAAAAAAAAGCTGCAAATAGCTGCCGCTACGTTTGCGGTTTGCTGTTTCATTTATTGACACCTTAATAAATGTAATTAATGTTTGTTCCGCAGGTTCAATTACTGCCCTAATTTATGTTCTCAAACAAGTGTCTCGGCAGGTAGAAGAAAAATAAAATAGATATTCAATTCCGATAGGTATTTCAACAGCCTGGCAATGATTTCGTTTTATTTATTTTTCTTAATGTACTCTTAATGGCTTCTCGTTGCGATAAAGTACCGTAGAGAAAACAAAAACCCATCTAATTAAAAGAAATTTAAAATACAAAATTATATCGATTTCCTTTCCATTAATTAGTCATTAGGCATGAATAGTCGCAGAATCGGTATAGCTTGTTTTAGTCTTTGTTATTTATAAAAATGCAAAAAATACTTCAGATCTAAATATATTTCTCTCTATGGACACCAAAAACAAATCTTTTAGAATCTTACAATTGCTGTTTTTGTCAATTGATTGCAAGGGGCGTGGGCGTGGCTGAAAGCTGGCAAATGTTATGCATTTGCAATATATATTTTATGTGCATCGATTTCTGCTATATTGGCAAAATAAGAAATTGTTTTTGAACGTAATTTTTTTGTTATTGGCAAAGGAAGTCATAAATAAGCCAGAAACTGACGCTGACTGGACAATCAAGTCCGCGTCTTCATTGTCCTGCTGCCCTTTGTTGTTGTTGTCGCTGTTGCGCACTTTTTTTTCTCTTTTTTGCTGACTTGAATGTGGGGCGTGGCCTTTTCTGCTTGCATCTGCGCCAATTTGGGCCCCAAGCCCCAACCAGCTCGCCCACATTGTGAGAAAATCAAGTTATTACGCTACAGGGCTACAGTCGGGTGTGTGAGTATGTGTGTGTGTGTTTGGGTCACATATGGCGAGCATAAATAGTTTCAGCATTTTCTATTTTCCATTGACTTTGGGCAGCGCCAGTTGGGGGCAGCTACAAAGTTTCTTTATGCGCTTTCCATGAACATTTCGTGGCAGGTTTATGTATTTAATGGACTTTCCTCAAGTTTTTGTTGTTCTTTTCTTTCTTCGCTTTTCTTGAGCTCTTTTGCTCCTGCTGTTGCGCCAACATAAAAACAACAACAACAACAGCATAGATGTTGATGACGAAGTCGCATTATGTCCATTCACAAAAGTTTTGTGACGCCAGCATTTATAACCGCTCCAGCGTCCATTCTGATTATTAGCAGCCCACTAATGCAAAGAAAGAGAGAAAATGAGATAGAGAGGGAGGGAGAGTCGTTCGCATGCATTTTTGGCCATGGGGTGACGCATTTTATTATTCAATTATTTTGTACAGACATTTGGGAAAGCAGCTCATTGGCTCCAGGCAACATTCTGGCGCCAGCTCAGCCATAAATAGTTCGATGCAAAGCAACATTTGCCCTTTAACCGGGCTTTTTACAATCATCCAGATGCTAAATATAAACAAAGCCCGAAGCGCCGCCCTTGACATTTGGCCAGCAAAGGTTCAGGGACAAGTGCTCTGAGCCCTGCGTTGAAAGGCAGGCAAACAAATTTGGCTTGAAAGGCATTTCAGTATAAAAGCAACTCAATGCAAAAGGTCAAACCGAAAAAAAGAGTACAAATAGATTTGTATAAAAAGAAAGGTGCTTCAATATGCAGAAGCAGACATTCAACTTTAGCCTTACCTGCACTCAGAGCACAAAAAACATATTTATATCAAGCGTCCAATGGGGCGTATTAGTGACGTGTATCAAGAGTGAATACCCATTGAACATTTTACACAAACACTCGCAATTCGGATACTCAAGTCGTACTGGGCGTGGCAGTACATAAATCTTATGCATTCCGTACGCAAACAAAAAATCGCTAGCCAGAGTTGCCCGAGTTGCCTGAGTTGCAGTTGTTGTATCTGAAGGAGTTGCCCGAAGGAGGGCCGCCTGCTTGTCAGATAGTTCGACTTCACTAGCCGCCCTTTGCCTGGCAGCTGTAATAAAGTGTTGTCATGCATTCCGTGCCGGCAGTATATCATACTTGCAACAACAACAACCAGGGAAACTGAAACTTCCTCATATGATGGCAACACTGGGAATTCCACTGCATAACCACTTTATGGTGCAACCGAAAACAAGTTGGTTGAATAAAATTAAGCAACTTTATTTAAAACATACGAAAAAGTAGACATTCGTAACGAACTAAACTTTTGAGTTGGTTAATTAGTGGCCTATTAATTATATACTTTCTACCTGAGTGGGAGAGGACCGAGTAAAAGAAAAGAGTTTCATTTGGTTGAACTAAAAATTTCACTGAATCTCAACTATGTGTAAATATATCGTATGTTATAAGCTGTAATAATCTGCATACATATATACTCGTATATAATAACTATAAAATATCTGATTACTGATGCTTGCTTTCACATATTTTTCTCATAGCCGTTGTCTAACGTCAGTCAATGTCAGCTGCTGGTCGAAGCTCTACTGTAAAACACAGTTAAATACTGAGGAATTCCGTTTTTGACTGTCATCAAGCCAGGCAGACGATAAACCAAATGCCATTAAATTTGTATGCTCAAACGGAGGTAAACTTTTTGTCTGACTGCTGTTGCTTTTGATGTGGCTGCAGCTGCTGCAACTACTGCTGCATCTGCTGCATCTTCTGCATCTGTTGCAGATGTGACTGCTGCTTGTTATGCTGCAGTTGTCTGCTTCACACCTAACATCCGCCTCAGCCATTCGTGTCTGTCGCCAGTTTAATTTGTTATTGTTTACGAGTTGACGGAAAAGCCAGCGTCTGTCATCCTGTCCAACTGTCCGCTTGTCTGACAGTCTGTCTATCACTCACTGAGCAAACATTTTATGGGTCTTAATTGCTGCAATTGTTCACAGATTACAAAAGTGAATGACATAGGCAAATAACAAAACTAAGAGACGTTTCTCTTGTCGAGATTTATGCAAGGCTCTCGAGAGTTAAAGAATGTAAAGAATGTAAAGAATGTATGGCTAAGGTGTTGATATTGAATGAAATTGAGGAAGTGCAATGCTATCTTAGTTGATGTTAATTGAATTGAATTAGAAATAAATATATAATATATATGTATGCATATAACACTTGCATCTCTGATTAACTGCCCTCAAGTGACGTGATTATCGAAAGATATAGAAGACTCTTAATTCTAGATAGAATATACGGTTAGTGTGCACAATTAAGTGTTATAAATAAAGTCAGTGCATCAACAGTTGAATGAGCAGCGACGGTCACTCAAAACAAATGCGAAATTGATGAGCTAGGCGAATGACAGTCCATGACACGCCCACCTTGACGATTCCATTACAAGCTGAACGTGCCGGCCTCATCAACAAGAACATCATTATCATCGGCATCATTATTGCGATGATCATGATGATGTTTGCATAATGAACACGCGGCGAACTGTGTTCGATAAATTGTCGAAATTCGTTTTGACTAAAAGTCAATAAAAGTCCACTTAAGGCTTCATTGTTGTCCACAGCCGGAACCCTGAGCAGATCCGAGGGAGCATTGGCTACAAGTTGTCCACTGAATGTTGCTGATGTCGATGTCGATGTCGATTTCCATGTTGTTGTTGCTGCTGTGCATAAAATTGTTTTTTAATGCGCGCACATCAATAGTCAAGCCAAATAGTCCGCAGCAAATTTAACTACCAACATTTTGTTGCTCACTTTTCGCTCTGTTTCGCTGGCATAAAAAAATAGGGGAAGAATTGGTGGTAGGGGTGGCAGGGGTGGCAGTGGTGGCAAAGCAGTCAAACTTGGGGGTGGCTTTTAGCACCTAGACTAGACAGCGACCGACAGCAGTGACAGCTACAATAAGTGCTCTCAACTTTGGCATTAGCATAGTTTCTAGTTAGTTGTTGTTCTGTTTTAGTTTTTTCTAGAATGTTGAGCCAAGACCTTTTTTTTAAATTAGCTTTGGAAACCTTTTGTAGGCTTATTTTGGCCAGACAAACAATAAATTTAACTTGGCTTTGCCTTTCGCTTGTTCAGAGCAGCACGCAGCTCATTAGCCATGTACTCGTATACCTTTAACCGGCTAATGCGACTTTAACAACAAGTTTTTGGCAGCACAAACTTTGCCCGCTGCTCTTGGCAAGGTTAGAGGGTGGGAAAGACCAAGCAGAGGGGTGAATGGGTTTGAGAAGACTGTTGCCGCGCATAGGAGCAGACCGTGTGTGTGTGGCTAATTAGAACACATTTCTTCCATTTAACCTGAGCTGACAAGTGGAGCCAAACAGCAGCCAGGCCAAAAGGGAAGGAAGCTTGAGTTCGATTTAATGAAACACATTACGGACGGAGGGTGGAAGCTGTTTGTGTGTGTGCCTGTGAGGGGTTGTTGGCATACATACAGCATGCGCATTTTTGTTAAATCATTTCCAATGAAAACGCTTAAAACTTTTCGCATGAATGTTATTGTTGCTGCTGTTGTTGTTGTCGTTGAATTTGACAAATATTTATGCTAATAAAAGTGCCAACAGTTTTGGGTTGGCAACAGTCGAACTTTGTTGCTACTGCAGGGCCACGTATGTGGCAAAAACTTTGCGTGTTGCGTTGGGTTTGCCTTGCGACGGGTTAAAGGGGTTGTTAGGGGTAAGTTGGTGGTTGCAACTATCGTCGAAAGCTTAACGACCACTTAGAGCACCACAGCACTGTGGTGCGTGATTATGCACTTTCAGTTTAAGCCAAGCTTAGACCAGCTGAATGTATTTTGTGGATCGGCATTAAAATTCGAATTCGTTTGGCTTGATTGTAGTTCGGTATCTACATAACTATTTTATATTGGTGTTTGCAATTTAATTAGCCCACAGCTATACTTTTTCTCCATTTGCCTCCCTCTAACTACACTCCTCGTTCCAGATTTCATTATATCTTAATGTAATGAAAATAAACGAATTGTCTCTGTTGCACTCTCACCTTCCCCATCATTCATTTTCTTGCCTTGTCTGTCCCTTATCATATATCATTAGAACTTCTGATTTTCATGTAGATATCCCCTCCAAGTCAAGCATGCAACATTTCAAATGACATTCGTCATTCGCCGACATCAAAGTCCGATTGTGCCGTTGCTTTTAACTTGGCTCAATTAGCACTGCCACAGGGCCCACAGATCCCAGCCCATTCAAGTCGAGACTCGAGAGCCGAGAGTCGAAAGCCGCGAGCCACAGCCGAGCGGACCGAATTTGACTTTATTAAATTAACGTTTCATGTTCGTTTAATGAACAAAGTAAAGACGAAAATAATGATGCAGTTAGTTAGCCCAGGGGGGGCATATTGAGGGTGGGGCGGGACCGGCGGGCCAAGCAAACGTGTCGCTTAGACGAAAACAAAAGACGGCAAAGGCGAAAAATGCCGCAAGATGTTGCCGCATTTTGTTGCGTTGCCAGCGACGCGCGTTGCTGCGGCTTTTTGCGTAACAAGCCACTCTAATGACAATATTGGCACTTACAACAATAACAACAGCAGCCGCAACAGCGGCAATGAACATGCCGGTAACGGGACGGCCAGGTTCTGACTGAAGCCGCCCAACAACAACAACACCAACAAGAACCGTAATAATTTTTGTGGTTATTACCAAGATTACAACAGGCAACAGCAAAGGCAAAGGCAAAGGCAAACGCAATGGTAATGGCAATACACACACACACTCAGACCAAAGCTGGAACATGTCGCTTACAAGGATGTTGACACACAAACTCACCTATACAAATATACATACTCATATATATGGCAACATTTATAGTCTGCTTAGAATTGGCGACGCTTAGTAGACGCCGTGACAGCGGCCCGGGGAGAGACTCCGAGGCGCAATGTTTTCATTTTTAATGAAAGCACGTAAAATGCGAAAAAGTCTCGCACACAGTCACACACACGCACGCACACACGCACGCACTCACATGTGCTTGCAGGCATTCATAGATTTGCTTTAATTATAATTCTAGACGCGTTTATCACATCAACAACAAAACGAAACACACACAATCACACATTTTTTTGGCAGCAGTTCAACAGCGTACTTGTACTTGAAATATTACACGCACGCAATGTGCCATAAATGTGTATGTAAGCGTGTGTGTGTGCCCACAAAATGTGTTTTTTATCAGCTAAGCCAACATTAAAACTAACGGACTCACACACACTCACAGCGAAAGTTTGCCAGGCAAACATAACCTTGTTTGCAATTTTTGAATATTATTTGCGCATTTCTCAGTTATTTTCAATTTGCCACACATATTTTTGAAGGGATGAGTAAAACCCACCGTAATGAATGCAAAAATTTTGATGAAACATTTTTGAATTTAATATTTAATATATTTTATTGGTTAAGCTTTCTGATAAAGATAAACCCACAATTTTGCAAAATATTTTATTATCCAAATATTCGGTTGCTTGCTAAGCAGTTTTATAATTTGTTGACTATATTGCATA